>NCKU01003326.1:0-15487 GCA_003675995.1 Dinothrombium tinctorium | reverse complement strand
TTCTTATTCTATCAACAATTTTCTAGACAGATTAACTCAAAAATGTTTGAAAAAGTATGCTTTCGCGGGTAATTCGCTGCAAAGAGAATGGTGCGTATCACATAGAAAAAAACTGGTGTCAAAGTGCTTTGTGAAAACTAATCTAATCGTTAACATTGTATGATTTCAAAATTCTTTGTTAATTTATGAAACATGGTTTGCGGCGATTTCTGCGTAAAAGAAGATTAGGAGAAGAGGTGAGTAACAAGCGGCAGCCTCCAGTGAAAAAGTCTGCCACTTCGAACGCTGTCAACTCGAAAGCGAATGCGATGAAGCGATAGAATTCGGATTCAAATGAAAATGCTGACTTATGCAAGATTTGTGTTAGGAAGAGATCAATTCGGTGTTTTTAGAATGTGGACATATTTATGCTTGATTCGACTGCGGAAAAAAGCTCAGCAAATGCAAACTGTATTTGCAGGCAAAGCTTGACTCGTGTCACGCAAACATTCAAAGCGTAGAATCCGATCATTTGCAACAATAATAATAAAATTTAATTTGAAAAAATTTTGCTGAATAAAATTAAAAGGAAACAAAGAAAGTAAAAGCTCAATTAAATTGAAGTTTTGTTTTGAAAACAAACGATTGTTCGAATAGCTGAAGTTCGTTCGCTTTCGAATAGAATTTTCTGAAATTGATTTATCTGTTATTTAGTAAACACGAAATTACATGAAAGCAAACAAAATGATGAAAAGAAAGTGAAAAAAAGTGAAATTGCTAAAATTAGTTTTCAAAAGAGCGCAGGTTTCATATAATTCGACAATTTCGTTGTTCGCACTTTGCGATAAAATAAAGAAAAGAATCTTTGCTTCAGTTTCACAAGAAGATCGCTCGATTAAGTAGAAAACTACGAGAAATGATCCGTTTTATGTGCACTTAAGCTTCGTTCATTTTTCAGTCTTCTTTTTGAACTTCGCAATTGGATCTCTCAAAAAGAAGTTAATTTTGTAATTGAAAAAGACTTTCGCGAAGAGCGAAAAAGTGATGCTCGTCTCTATGGAAACGTTTTCTTGATGACATCGCTTGTATCCTCCTTAACAGCAGCAGCAAAACATCCTTACATTCTCTCATTGCTTCGATGGCAATACGAACTCGCGATCGTCAAAAATGGGCAAACTTAAAGCATTCGAGATTGTGTTCGAGAATAATAAAAATGTTTACTTTCCCGGCGATAATGTCGCCGGTAAATGTGTGCTCGAATTACGCGGTGGTGAATTCAAATTGAATCAAATCAAAATTTTAATGCGTGGCGTTGCAAAAGTTCATTGGACCGAGCCGCGATCAACAGGCAATCGACTCGGTTCGTACAACGAGCATTTCAGTGCAGAAATCGAGTACTTCTTACTGAAGAAAGTTTTACACGGAGACACAGGTTCGTATTCATTTCATTCGCTGTTCGTTTGTCGTGAAAATTATCAAGCATTTCGATCTCAACTTTCGAATTTGCTTTCTTTCTTCTTTACCTTCACAACCCACATTTTCTCATCGCTTCGCTTTCGAACAAATTACGAAACAAATGCTTTGAACATGCATCTCAATATTACTATTTTTATATTTTGTGTGCGAATTTTTTTGCGTGTTGCGAGAAAAAAAAACGAAACGAAATTCCATTCGTAAAGCGTAAACAATTTTTGAATGCATTTTAATCTTTTCACTAATCTTACATTCAATTAAATGCTTTTTCTCTTTTCCTCTCACGTTTATCGAAATATTTGCATAATTTTAAAATTCAGCCATTCGCATTCTTCTAATCTAACATTAGTAACGTAATGCAATTCAATTTATTTTTATTCGAAGCATTCTGTTTGCTTTTAAATATCGAGTTTTGTATTCAAATGTTTATTAAACTCGAGAATCATATTTGCTTTTTAACATTTAACAAAAGCTGAAATAATTTATTTTATTTTCATTTAATTGTATGAAGCGTAATCAATTGAAATTACACCGCCAGTTGTGCCATTAAAATATATTTTCAGTCGAAGTGAAAACGCTTAAATTCGAAATTCATTTCTTTATTTTATATTTATAATCTTGTCGAAAACACTCAAATACTTTCACTCTTAAAAAATTTATGCTGTTAAAGCTAATATTTCAAGGAAATTTTTCGCAAATTAATAAAAATATTTCACATAAGCTCGAGCTTTGAAGTATAAAAAAAATTATCAAATGATATTCAAATACAATTCTAACTCATTATAAACTCGCAATGTTAAGTTTTCTATTACATATTTTAATACAATCTGAAAATTATTAATTTCGACAAATTTTAATCAATCATTTCATTGCTTGAAAATACTCCCACATTCATTTCAAACTTTAATCAACTTTGTCAAATCGTTTGTGAATATTTAAACATAGTTTTGATAAAACATGTCACCTCACTTCCCCTGATTTCCTTATTTTTCTCTGCCACCACATTTATATTAGGTGCTCACACTGATCTTGAGAATATTTAAATGAATTAAATCAAAATTGATTAATTCGAGAATGCAAATTTACATTTGTATTAATTAAAATTTGCTACTTAATTTTTTCTTAAAATTCGGAAGCTAATTTGCAAAGATAATTAATTTTCAATCTCGCTAATAAAAAGAATTGATTTCACCGTTTGATTGAATTGGCAATTTCCTTTCACAAACGTTCTGCAGTTCATTAAGTTTTACAGCTAATGCTTTAACATTTTTAAATGAAAGAATTCTCTAACATAGAGAAAATTGGATTTTATTTGAGCAAAAATTTAGCCCAGTTTAGTGTTCGGATTAAGGCTAGTTACTCGAGGCGAGATGTGTTGTTCGTAATTTTTTTGCTACTATAAATATTTGCTTTTATTCCAACTAAAACTAATTAGCGAACCTCGAGAATTAAATTGGAGATGTCTTTAAAAAATTTTCATAATCTTTTCAAGATATAAAACTTAACTTAATTAACTTTATAAAACATTTTATTAAATATTTAAAATTGAATTTCAGTTAAAATCTTTTTATTAATTCGATTTTTTGATGCAATTTTCATAATTCAAAAAGATGATACCAATAATTATTATTTTCCATTAGATGTATTTCTTTAAATAGATTATAAGGCTTACAAAAAGAATTACACAATGTTCAAATAATTATGAAAGACTTACAAAAAACCTAATATAACCAAATTTAATTCTTTTAAATGCGAAATATTTTATAAAATTTTCTTAATTTTCTTAATTTTGTTCCTTTTTTCTTCATAATTATTTTTTCGATAAACATTTAGAAACAAAATGGATGAAATCTTTTGCTCATACTGTTATCAGTTTTTATTTTCAATTTAAATGTTTTTTTAAACAAGTAAATAAAACTAAAAAAATTGAATATGAATTAATATGTTCAAACTTTAAAAAACTTTGAACGATTTTTGAATGTGGCTAGATTTTATAATAATTATAATAATTACAATTATTGTTGAAAATAAATATTCGAACTAAATGCTTAATTTTTGTTGAGATAGAAACGATGAATTATCAATTTTAGAAGGAAACATATACGTTCACCAAAAGTTAGTTAAAAAATAATTTTTTTGGAGAATTTTGATCAAATTATAAATTCGAAGAAAATGCTTTACTTTCTTTCTGTATTAATCTTCACTTTCATTTTCGTTTAGTATTAAAAAAAAATCAATAATCAAGCGAAAAAATTTCATTACTTTGAATTTTCAACATCAGCTTTTTTCTTTAAAATGTTCTTATCTAAGAAATTTCTACTAAGCTTTTTATCAAAGTGACTCAAATTGTAAATTTCAAATTCAATTTTTAAAATGTCAAGAAGCACAAGCTTCATAAAAAATTCTTCTTTGACAAGATTCGAAATAAAGTAGTAATTCAATATGTTAGCTTGAAATTTAATTTCTTCGTCACCAAAAACTGGCAAAGGATAAACTAATTCAAAATTTAGTAAAAGCTTCAAAATAACGAAGACGAAGTTTTGCGCTGAAAAAATTGAGATGAAATATTCAAAAGTATTCGTTGAGAGGAACAAATTTTTTTTCCTCTTAAAAGAAATAAAAAAATGAAAAAATCTTTGAGATTGCTGAAAAGCTAATGAAATTTTGATTTATAGTATGAAAAGAATTTATTTTTATCTGTTTTACCAGTAAGTTCAATTCACTGTTGGTGAATAGAGCGAAAACTTTTTTTTTCAAAAAGCAAATTCGTTTTTGCAACTATGAATTATTCGCTTTCATCTCGCTTTCAGTTACTTTAAGCGAACAAAACGTTTTTATGGACGATTAGCTTTGACAACGTAAAAATGACTCTAGAAGCTTGCTTAAATTATCTAAATAAATGTACCTGTGTATGCGCTCTTTTTTACTAGCCTCACTTTTGATTCAAGCACACTTTTCAAGCGAAAGTGACAAATTACAAACGAAAAATATGAAGAGCAAGCCGCGCGCGTTAAATAACGCTTCATAATTTATTTTTAAAACTTTATTTTCAGCAATTAAAAAAGAGGAAATCTAACTATTTGGCAATTAACGTTAAATTAAGTAATGCTTTTAATAACATTCTATGTATAACTTTATTCACATTTTTTTTGATTATTAATTATTTTTAAATATTGAACACTTCGCGAAGCGAAAAGTTTGTCGGAAAACATTAAAGAAAGACGCAAATGATAATTTTCATTAAAAGTTTGTTTAATTTCAGTTTCTTGTTTAATGCTACAATTACTAAATTGTAATACAACTAAAAGAATTCGCTTTTATTCTTTAATAATTTATATGATTTAAAAAATTTCTCAATTCACTTAAATTGTTATTACATATCTACGAAATCATGAGATTTTTTTTACCTTAAGTTGAAAAAGTGAGCCAATTTTTTTTCCTAGTTTGTAGAGTCAATTAATTGCAAAAAAAGAACGAGTTTAGGTTAATTGGATTGCTTAAATAACGTTACAAAAAGTACCAACTTTGAAGAAAAGCAATTATTTAGTGTTGAAAGTTAAATACTTAAAGTTGCATTCATCCAGCCAGAATTTGTGCTTAAATATTCAGTCTTGAATGATTGATTTCTATATTTAAACTTTTTTTTGAAAAAGAAATTCAATTTTCAATGAACTTTTTAAAATTTATAAAATTTATAATATTTTCTTTATACTTATGCTAATAATCTTCCATTGAGACTCTTAAAGATCTGTAATTAGATGGTTTTTTGTTCAATAATCTTTACAAATTTTATAAGTAAGAGATTATTGAGTCTTCAAATTCGAATTTTATGACAATTAAGTGATAAAATTTTTCTATTGTTCAATTTTTTATTTATTTTATTTAGAAAAAATTGTGAACTAAAATTTTAGTTTTGAATTTATGCATCGTTAAAAATTATTATTATTATGGATCAAGCCAAAACTTAAATTACAAATCCTGAAATTTTCGCGCGATAAGTTTTAAATTCAAGAGCAGAATTTTAAGCAAAGAAGTTGAATTTGTTTTAAAGAAATTTTAAAGAAGAGCATTTTATGTGTGTGAATCATTTGTGCGAGAAATTAGATAAAGAAGTGTAAAAGATGATGCTTCCCTAAAATTGTATTTAAATGAGAAAATTTAAAGAAACTTACGACGTTTTAGTCGCTTTTGGCAATTGACGTAGATACGATGAAGTTTTGTGTAATACCTCCGTACCCTTGCATTGTTATACGTTTTAAATGACCTCATTATTCGCTGTAAGAAAGTTGTTATGTAGTTAGATTAAGTTACAAAAAAGTGAAAAATCGCTGTTTGATAAGAAAAAAAAAAATCATTTTGGCAGTGAATGCATTGTGAAGATAGCGAAACAAGTTGTTAACTTTATTTTTCACAGCAAAACACTTTTCTTCTTTTTTAGAATGCGGTGAAAATGGAGAATTAGTGCTCGATGCCGGTTGCCATGAATTTCCGTTTTCGTTTCAACTTCCCTCGAGGTAGAGCGATACACGCATAGCAAATAATTTTTCAATTCCAAATAAATTCATTCTATCGCTAGCGGTTTGCCGACGTCTTTCGAAGGAAAACATGGAAGCATTCGTTATTGGATTAAAGCGGAAGTCGAGAAACGGTGGGCATTCAACGATAAAACAAAGAAAGCTTTTACTGTAATCAGTAAAATCGATATCAATCGAAGCGAATATTTGGTATAGTTTCATTTCAATTAATCGCTGTTTTAATTAAAAGCTCAAAAATCAAATTTTAAAATTTTGAAACTTAAAAAACCAATTTTCAATCGCAGACACCGATTGCAAACAGTGATGAAAAATCGCTGTATTGTTGGTGCTGTACTTCAGGACCGATTTCACTGTATGCCAAAACAGACAGAAGAGGATATTGCCCTGGTATTTCCAACCACTTAAAATTGCTAACCGAAATTGATTTGTCTCGTGCTCAATAGGCGAATCGATAATAATTACAGCGAGCTTCGAGAATCTTTCCAATCGTACAGTAATTCCGCACGCAACTCTTTGTCAAACACAAATGTATGTTGCAAATGGAAAAATGCGGTGTCGGAAGACAAAACTCACTGCAATCACCGGATTAGCGATACAAGGTGGTAAACGCGGAATCTGGGATGCTCAGCTGCTTAAAATACCACCTGTTTCGCCTTCGATCATCAACTGCTGTCTAATCAAAGTCGATTACAACATCCATATATCGCTTGAAAGTGGTATTCCAGTTGACATTTCCATTGACTTACCGATCGTAATCGGAACTGTACCTTTGCGATCGCGTCCTCCGCGCTATACTCAAAACGAATCGCTTCACTACAGAAGACCTAGAATAAGTCCGCCAATGCTTCCATCTTATTCCTCGCTGGACGACTTGTCACAAGATGAACGTGAGTTTAAATTTTTTTATCTTTCTATTAATTTTTACCTTTTTTTAACAGCTCCGCCGTCATACGCTGAATGCATATCTGGATCAGTTGACATCAGAGATGATGACGATGGCGACATTATGGGTGATACGTTGTTCACACCGATGTATACCTATGTGAATGCATTCGAGCTTCCTCCGCCGCCGAGTTACTCTGAAGTACAATGCCATATTAACAATTCATTTCGAAACTAACATTAACATTCTTTACGCTTACAGACCGATCCTTATCCATCATCATTTTGTAATTAATCTTTTTAAAAAGAAATGCGTAAAACATCGCAACACGCTTTTAATATTACTTGCGCTTCACGCTGATCATTTCTAACAAATTCGCTGCTTTGTAAAAGTCCAGTAAATGATCGCTCGTTTGAGTGAATCTTTTTTTCGACGTACAATAAATTTGTAATCAAACTTTTTTTGCAATAAATATTCAATTTGTTCAACAAAAAATTTTTTAATAAACTCTCTTTTTATGCATTTTATAACGTCGATGTAAAATAAGTAAAGATTGAAACAATCGTTGAATGAAGTGTGTGCGTTACTTTTGCGAGAAAACGCTAATTCATTTGCTGTTTACAAAGTTCGTGTGAAGAATTGAGTGAGAAAAAAAAATTTACAAATAGTGTTAGAAAGAATATATTCAAGCTAACGTGAAATGGTTTTTCATACTTCTTTTAATGCTTTAAAATTAAAAATAATTGAAAAATTAATTATGGGAAAGAGGTAGTAAGAGAATGTAATGATCTTATTTATGTTATGGTCTTATTTAGCATTTTCATATAAAATAAATACTTAATGAACAAAAAATTCAAATCACAATAGTCTTAAGTGGACTTTTTCTGTAATTTTTAGCTGTTAACGATGATTTAATGTAATCGAATGAAAAGAAAACAACAAAAAAATCTCAACATTAAATTGTTAACGATTAATACAGTTGTTTTACTTGAACATTGCAACTTCAAACACAGAGCGATTTCCGTGCAAAATAACCAATCTAATCTGACATTTTGCCTAAGATTTGCAAAATAACAAGTGAGATTAAAATAATGAATTTGTCAAAAAGCGTTCAATATCTAGAAACAAAACCGACTTATTTCAAATTGTTTCCATTAAGAAAAATTAGTAATGGTCACCAAAACAATGATCATATGCAATGCAACAAACCATAAGACAAAAATGTTACATTCAATAGTCATTTTTTCTATTGAGGAAAGGAAATTTAGCATTAAACAAAAAACAATGAATAATTACTGAAAAAATTGTCTAAATCTTATTCCAATGATAAACAAAAAAGACTTCAATAACTAATAAAAAAAAAAAATAAATCACAGTTTGCAGATTCATCAATTAAGTAACTTAAATTCATTTGCGTTTGTTTCATAAAGATATACTCATTTGCCTTTGTGTGGTTAAATTATTGTACTGTTTTAACAGGAGCTTCACAAAGCAATATTTATCTAATGGTTGCGTCAGCAAGTGCAAATGAAAGAGTTTTTTTGCCAGCAATGTAAATGAATGCCAGACTAGAGATCATTATCTATGTGATTAATGCATTCTTTGACTTCACTTCCTTTCGGAAAAGTTTGAAAATTGTGCGAAGTCCAGTCTGCTTTCAAAGAAAGATTGTACATTGAAAAGGAGGGATCGCCTGTCACTTCTTTTTCAATTTCCAAAAAAGGTGGCAGTCTTTTCTTGAGATCATCGCCTTTGAGACTCGTATACATTTCTAATAAAATGAGACCTTTACATCTGAACGAAAGATTGAAACTTCAATTATACTTGATTAAATAAAGATTCGCATACCTTGAATGACACGGAGTTTTATAAATATCCATCTGAAAATAAGTATCTCCCCAAATAAAACACCGTCTCAGTTTGTACACAGTATAGTGAGAATCATCACGTTGAGTCAAATAGTTCTAAAAGCAGTTAAAGGTTAAGTATAACAGTAAATTAAAAGTTTTTTTACCACATAATCGCGGTGATTTATTTGTCTTCTCACTTCAACGACTTGATTTCCAGAATCACAACGACGTGTTGTATGCTGATAGCTCCAATAACCTAGAAATAATATTGTACGGCTTCAGACTTAACTCAAATGTATGTTAGATGATTACCATTTTGCCCTCGTTTTCTCAATCTTGACTGTATTTTTGGATTAGAAGTAACGATATAATCGTGGACAACTTCGAAATCCTGATAAGACGGAAATATGTTGTCAGGTGGCAAAGACTTGACCAAGAACTTATGTTTCGAACTTCCCACTGAGAGACGGTCACTGGTGTCGATACCGATTCGACGACAAACACTCTGCGGTTAAATCTTTTGTTGCAATGAAAAGTTGAATGCAAACTTACAGCAATCATTCGCCTTAACTTTGTTTCAAAATCTGTTGAGTTGTCAATCACATCAATATATGGATGACCTATCCACGACTCTGCAGTCAAAGTGTCCAATTCACGAGCGAGTTCTAATCCTTCGGTGCGACAAGGGTTGTCGGCAATGTTGTAAAAATCTTCTGCACCCTTAGCAGCGGTAACTAAATGAACAACTTGATTATAACGATTGTCTCTCAACTCAACCGTATTCCAGCTATTGGCTTTTAAAGCTTTGTTGTAAGATTCTTTTGACATATCTTTATAAACGAAAAATATTTGAGAAAATATTTCGAAAATGAAAAATTTCATACATGCAGCAGCGTCCATGATTCCTCTATCGCAAACAACTAAACAATTTTTGCGACAAGTGCTTGCCAAAGAGAAAAATGTTGATTCTATTGCCAGCATGGTTTTCATCAAATTCTCTTGAAAGGTATCCTCTATAAATAAATCGCAATTATTTCGCAAATCATCATTGTGATACGATGTTACTTACTTTCTTCCGCCGTTAATTCAGGAAAACGTATTCCACCACTTTCAGAATAATAATTAAATATTAATTTAATTGCAATGAAAAATGATTATTTTTTGATAAATACCTAAATAAGGTCGTAGCCGTTTCGGGAACTCTATAAACCTACGATAAAAAATGTAACTCATTATAATACGCCATTGAACGCATGTTTATTACAATTCATCGAGTGTAAAAAATTTTATATTAAAATGTAGTGCGGTATCCAATAACAATGACTACGATCAGAATATAATTGTGTCAAATTTAAACTCTGGCAATTGTTTCGCAGTGTAATCTTCTTGGCACTTGTATTCGAAATCGAAATAAAATTCAGTTTTCTTTTAAAATATATAAAAGTTAATTACTATCGCAAGTGTTGTGCGCGACGGTCGAAAAATGATATGAAACGAGAGAGAGAGAGACTTGAATACAACAAAAGCGATTTTGTACTTTGCGTTAAAATAACAAAAAAGAGATTCGCAAGAATCAAAAATGAGTTTCAACTAAAAATAAGAATTTTAATTTCTCTTACAAAGTTCATTCATTAATTTCCACTAGAGAATAATGTTCACTGCATCACTGCCAAGTCTGCAAAATTTACAGAATTCACGCACACATAGAAACAAAACTAAATTTAAGATTATTCATCATTTAAATGCTGTCAGTACGTGACAAAAAACGAGATTTATTGTAAGAATTGAATTTCACGCCATGCATTTTCGAGTTTAAGCGATCGCTTCTTTTTTAAATTGATGTTTTAAAATTAAAAACAAGCAAATGAACACATGCTAAAAATGAAATGAAATTAATGATATCGAGCAGACAAAGAGGAAGAAACATGAAAAAAATCTAAATCTTAAAAGTAATGAGATGTGAAAGCAGTGAAAAGCTAAATATGGAAAATTAGTGTGATGTAGTGAAAATGAAAATTTTAGTGAGAGAAAGAATGAAAATCAAAAGAAGCGAGAAAATGTGTGGTGAATGGGAGTGAAAGTGTTGAGTGAAGAGTTTGCAGACTAGACGCGAAGAGCATTAAACGAGAACTGGTTATACCTTCCATCCGAGATTCTCGAAGAAAGTCGAAAGTCTCGCCTGTCCTGTGGTTTTCCCACTGCATGGACCTGAAATCAATCATTCGTATTGATCAGCAATGATCAGCAAGGATTCGACACGCAAATTAAGATTAAATTCATCGATTGCATAATCAAAGAAAGCGTGTATTCGAACGGAAAAAGAAACGTGCGCTTATTTTGCAGTAAGATGTGGTCACAATTTTTAACGCTTTAAGCGTGAACAGCGACAGTGGACACGAGAAAATCAATTATCGCTTTCGAGCACAACTAACGCTCGTTGAATGAGTTTAAAATGCAAAATGAGGCGAAGATAAGCAAGAGATGATAATACTTACCGCCTGTTAACACGAGTTTGTAAACGATGGTTTTCATCTCGTTTTCACCGCTCATTCTTCGAAAACAAATCGAGCGCTGTTTGTGCGAAACGTTTTTCAAGAGGAGAAGAAAAGAAAAGCAGAAAAAAACGACTGACTTCGAGAAGAGAAATGAGCGCTTCTTCTACTTTCGAAAGAACTGAGAGAGAATTTGCATTTCGCAATGCATTCAAACGCGAAATGTGAGCGAAAAGCGAAGATAAATACGCTGAAAGCAGTGAGCAAACGTCTCGACGTCAACACTATCTGTCGTTCACTGTTCGAGAGACACGTGAATCGAGGTTAGCTCCCGTTCGGCGTCACGCGACCGCATAAATTTTCATATCCACAGCAGTCCTGCTTTGAGTAGAAAATCATTTCTTGAAAGAGATGCATAAATAAAAGCGAAATCAATAATTAAAAATAAGTGAGGTTTTAGTTTTTAAAAAAACGCTAAACTTAAAATTGATCATTGATCGCATTGTGTAGAATGAGTTTTTTCGTGTATTACGAAAATTTACACACACTTACTAGTACTTTGAATTTATGTGTGACCAAAAAAATGAATGAAAAGCAGAAGTGAAAAAAGACAAAACCAAAAATTCACAAATTTCTTTCAAAATCACTTGATGGTAAATTATCTTGTGTGTTTTGGGGGTAAAGCAACCGCAAATATAATATGAGATTCGTTATATAACGAATGCAAAGATCGCCAATATATGTTAAAATAAACTTAAAATGGTGATTTCAGGCTTGAAAAATTATTTTACAAAACTTTTATGAGATATTTAGGTTAGAACGAATTTGAAAAAAATGCTACATATTCATGTACTAAATGGTTTAGCAATTTGATTTGTTTTTAAACTTGAATGAGTTTTGATGATTTCGATTTAAGTATAAATCAATCAAAATCATCTCATGTGTCAGTCGGAAGGCATTTTTAAGCGAAGAAGCATTCGCTTGCTAGATCGTAATAGACTTTCGACTGAGACTATGCAAAATTTCAGTCTGCACAAATAATTTTGATTCTGACACTAAGACAAATGTTGATTTGCTTATTTTCAATTAAAAATTATTTTACATTATTTTACATAATTTTACATTTAGATTCGTAAAATTACAATTTCATTTTGTATTTTACGTAAATGAAACATCCCTAGTTATAAATTATTTCAGAAACTTATTGCTTTAGTCTTGATTGAAGTGAGGCCATTTTGTTTTAATAATTTTCATTTCTAAGTTATCAACTCTGTTCGTTCTTAGTAAGAAAAAATTCATTTGTTTATCAGAGCAGCGTCCAAGGATCTAAAAAATTTAGCTTTTGCTTTCAAAAATTGTGAAAGAAAAATATAAATTTCGATGTTTAATGCAATTTATTCTTTAAACGAAAAGAATGATTTGATTTTAATTAATTCTTCTTACTTAAATGACAGTGTTTTCAGATTTGAAAAATTTATTAATCGAGCAAATTTGGAAGAAATGATTATTTCAAAAATTTTAAAAAAATCAAAATTTATTTATTTATTTACTAAACCATGAAGATATCATTGATATTTTCGCAAAAATAAAATTACCTTAATTCGTCATGCTTATGATAGTCTGTTTTCAAATAAGAAGCAAGTATTCCAAACGCTCCAAGATAATAATCTGAGATATTATCAGTATTACCATTGATAATACTATAAATCCAATGAAGATAATTTTCAACACGGGTAAAAAGTAGTGGGCAACTAGGATTACAATTCTGAGAACCTTTCGTACACCCCCCCAAAAATACACCCACAAGTGTCGATCTACCGTTTCTTTGTAATATAAGAGAGCTTCCTGAATCACCAAAGGACGCAAAACCAGTTAAGCCCAATGCTGCAATACTTCCACCAATAAAATGTTCATGTGCAAAAGATTGACAATTTTGACCAATCAAAGAAGCTTCTTTGAGCACAGGACTAGAATCTCTTGCGCCATAACGTTGAGTATTGCCCCAACCTGTTACAATCATCCTTTGATTATCAGTATCAATATGCCCTTCAGGCAAACAAATTTGTCCAACGTGATTATTTTCGAAATCAATGCTATTTCGTTCAACTTCGATTAAAGCAATGTCATTTTCATAACTAGTGCGAATGGTTCGATTATAATTTGGATATGTATGCCATCTTTTTGCTCGGGCAGAAAGAAGAGGTTCATTTCTATTAACAAATCCATAGCGAATAACAACTCGTTCGGTGTTAGGCCCAATGCAGTGAGCAGCGGTGAGAATAAAAGACGAATGAATGATCGAACCAGCACAAAAATTTAATATTAAATGTCCAGTTTCATTTCTATTAGCAATATAAAGAAGTACCGTCCAAGGATAAGGGTTTGGGTTTGATACTACGTTGCCATCGATAATTCTTTTTGTCCTTCTAAAATTTGCTGCTCCACATTTTTCTAAAAATTAAATTTAGAAAATAAATAATAATTCAGAATAGGAATAATAAAACATACGATTATCGATCAATTTAACAACTTCGGATGACTTGATTTTCTTATTAAGCCAGTCCAAATGAGATGATATGTTCGTGAAAAGGAAATGTTTTGAAGAGGGATCAAAAGAAGACAGAATGCCTACTAAACGCCAGACAATAATTTCTCTCCTCTTTTCTTCATTAAAAAGAAGAGCCCCGGGTCGGAAATTAGAGGAAGGTTTTTCATTTTCAGCACAAATTTGGTCTCTATTTTTACTTAAAGCGAATGACTTACATTTTTTTGTGTCTATTATTTGAACAATTGATTTCTTTAACACATTCAATAATTGTTTCTCGTTTAAATCAATTAAATTGTAGCTTTTGAATGAATGACCAAAGTGTTTTATCGGCAAGCAAATAGGCTTCTTGTAATCGTCGTAAGAAATTTCATCGTTGAGCTCATTTACAGCCAAATCATTTGCTTTCTCTTTTTCATTATAATCTTCATGTTTCTTCCAACTTTTAGACGAAACTTTATAACCTTTTCCATCTTCCGATCCAAAAATTACTTCAACCAGTTGCGTATGACTGGAAAAGCAACTAGCAGCGGTCAGGATCAAATGTTTGCTTATAATTGAACCAGTGCAATGTCTTTTTTGAACATCTTCTCTACCATTTCTATCGAATAATTTAAGTGACACGATCGAAGAGAAATAATATTTTTCTTGATTTTTGTCTCCACCATTTGAAAATATAAGACGGCCACAATTTTGATCTTTGAAGAGAGATCATTATTTATAAATTATGTAATATTACTCACCAGAATTCTCATACGCTGTCTCACCGAAACCGATTATTAGAAGTGAGTAAATCGCAATCTCTATGATAAATGCTGCTATAGTCATTGTAATTTGAATAGATTCGATTCGTATTCACGTTTCTTTTTATCTGAACTGAATTGCATTACATCGAAGTAAAAAATTATTTTTTGTCATTTCGCTCTCATATGATGATGATTATGAACAAATGATGAAGAACAAAAGAATGATATTTGTGAAAAAAATTGACTCTTATTACACAAAAAATTGGCTAAAAATATTTTTAATAAAATGAGTTAAGAAAAAGTTTTTAATTTGAAAAAATAGAAATGAAATCTTTAAATTATTAATTTTTGTGTTCAAATTGTGTGTGTGAATGAATTAGAATAAAATTAAAAGCAAGAAAAATTGTTTTCATAAAATTTATCGTTTTACCTCATTCCTAGTAAAATATCTCTCATGTCATTAATTCGATAGAATTTTTCTTTATTTCATATGAAATTTCATATGGTATTTTGTCACTGGTTTCGACATTTTCAGTATAACAAAAAGTTTTTTCTTTTCTAATGAAAGTGAACAAAAAATATTTTCACTTGAATATTTCAAATGATTGACAGTAAAAGTAAAACCAAGCAAAAAATTGGTTTTATATGGCAAAAATGACTTGCCTTTTTGGAAAAAAATGATTAAACAAAGGCAAAAGTGTAAAAACTTATTATATTTAATTTTTATGCTTCTCGTAGTGTACTACTCCCGACACAAAAAGTACACAACTTCGCAAATGATGCACAACTCTTGTGTATACTTTTTGTGTCGGGAGTAGTACAGTAAACGCCAGAAAACTCCTCTTGATTTAATCCGATTAGTTGATTTTTGGGGAAAGAACTATAATCAAGCATAGTGTAAGCCCCTCAAATACGGGACTTTTTGTGGCGTTTACTGTATTATATTTCGATCAATTTTTAGACAATTATAGCTATGGTGATGAT
>NCKU01003325.1:0-15492 GCA_003675995.1 Dinothrombium tinctorium | reverse complement strand
CGCTAAAAGTGCAGTTTATGTGCTCAAAAGAAACTAGATAGAAAAATGAAACTTGATAAATGCTTCGGAAAATGGCGCGTTCGGAAAAGAACCACCTAACCGACTTTACCAAATGGTTAAATGAACGTAATTTGATTGTAATTTAAGAAAATGTAACTTCTAGAAAGTATGTTTCGAAAACGATGAACTTGAAGTGAACTAAAAAATACTTGATTACAGAAAGAATTATCGATTCATTCTTAACTAGTAGTTTACGACCACAAGACTGGGATGGATTGAATTGTAAACATCATGAGCGAACAAGTGAGAATCAACAAGTAAGTTATCGCCTCTTTCATGCTTAATCGAAAATAAACTTATTTTCACTTGTATTTCATTCAGCGGTAAGCTAATTAATTAGAAAGGACTTTATTTAAAAAATTGCGTTGTTCTTAAAAATGAATTTTAATAATGATGAGCAAGACTTGGACTCTATTCCGTAAAATTTTATTTTTACATTTCTTGTACCAAATCAAAAGCGCGTTTTACAGTTAAGCGTTGCGAATGTGAAGAAAAATAGTTTTCGAAATAGAATAATTAGCTTAATGATGATTAGCAGTTTACGATTATTAAAAAAAAAGAAAGTTGAACATCACTATTTCAATCATCGATTAAAATAACGAAAAGACTGAAAAGACCAAGTAGCTAGGGATCAATTACTGGATGTTACAATTATGGGAACTTCGGCGTTTCCTGTCAACATTGCGAGAGCGGTGGCGTCTATGGCACATGTCCCATCTTCATTCACTGGTAAGTAAATTACTTGCTGATCCGATTCTGCCGCATTTTCACCATCGACAACTTGTTCATTCGTTTGCGCGACAGCAACATTTTGCTCTTGTTGCAAAGATTCCATGTCTGTACTTATCTCGGTTCCTGTTGACCATGCAAAATTTAAACTTCGAACAACTTCCTCCAAGTCCATTCCAGCGGGGACACTCAGTTGAACCAATTGTCCATCAGGTTGGTGAATAACGATGCATTGATCTTCAACGCCAACGGCAGTTTCGTCGGACCCTTTACCATCTATTTCGCCTATACTTTGTTCAAAAGTTAAAACTTCTTGTTGAGTGTTGGCGATGATACCCTCAGATGCATCTTCTTTCGTTTTAATTTCTTGAATCGGATTTTCATTCGTTTTAATCAAATCACCAGAATCTTGTTTTAGCTGATTTGATCTAATATTTGAGTAGGTCTTACGACCACGATTAAGCGGTATTTGACTTTGTGATGTTCGTTGTTGTGTCTGTTGATTTATAAATTGTTCAACTTTTTGAAGTTGTTTCTGCTTAAGTTTTTCAGCTTCTTCTGCTTGAACAGCTTGAGTCAACTGTGCTGCAAGATCAAGGACAAGCTTTTCGGGATCTTCCTCTAGGTTATCACTTGTCGTTTCATCACGCAATAACCCTTCCGCTTTCGTCAATACTTCGCCTGTAGAAAGCAAGAGCGTTTCTGAACGTATCTGGTTTACAATGGGTTTTATATCTTCGGTGTTTTGCAATTGATTAGTTTGCAAGACGATAGTTTGTTGCTCACCAGTTGTGAGAGTGGAATCATTTGGACCTGTAATTGTCACGACAGGTACAACACATTTATGGTTAGACAATTCATTATGAGAGTTAAATAATTGATTGCAACTGCAACACATGATGCGTAAGCCTTGTGGAATAGCATTTGAATTTCGAGTTGTTGTAAATTTTGGCTTCTGACGGGTGCTTCGATTTGTATAAGATCGAGGGCTGGTTTTGGGCTTAATCGCAGTCAAATTACTCGGCGGAGTTGTAATGCTTATAAGTGTGGTACCAGCAGCAGGAGCTTCGGCGGCTGGAGAGCTGGAGAGACCTTGAATTGTAGGAGTGTTGGTTCCCTTCAAAACGATTGTCTGCGCATTTGTTGAATTTGATGAAACTGTGCTCAATATAGCTTTCGCATTAGTTTCTGCTTTAGCGTGAACTTCCATGTGTAATGAAAGAAGTTGTCGATTTCCGAAAGCTGTAAAATAAAGAAATTTTAAAAAGAGAAAAACTATCAAAAGATTTACATTTGCCGCAAGTTTGGCATTTCGACTCGCTTTCGATTCTATGTTGCCTGATGTGAGAAGAGAGAACGGAACGATTGACCTTTTTACCACAATTTTCCCATGGGCAATCGACTGGATCTCCATGCGTTTCCATGTGAGCGTTCAATTGTTCTCTTTGATAAAATTTTCGCATACAACGATTACACTCGAAAACAATGTTGTGCTCAACCAAGTGCGCGAATAGTCGTTCTTTGCTTCCCTGTTTAATGTTACACAATTCACATACATCTGCCTTTTCGGTGTGATGACTTTGAATATGAGTTCGGCGAGAAGATGGCAAAGCGAAATGTAATCCACAATATGGACAGCCATGTTTATGACTTTCAGTTTCCATGTGATAGATGAATGAATCCAACAAACCAAACCAAGTATGACATGTTTTACATTTATGATTACGCGGCTCAGGCTTATTTCCCGATCGGTCAACTAATAAATTAATTTTGTTGAAGTGTTCTTCGGACAAGTGATGACTTTGCAATTCTTTTTCGTCAGAAAAGTAAGCATCGCAATAATGACAAGCGAGGGCTGAAAGGGGATCTTCAATGACGGATTTCTGGGGATGATTGGTGTTCTTTATATGTTCTTCGAGAAGTTTTGCATCTTTGAATGTCTGTTTACACGAAGAAACTTTGCATTCAAACATTTTACCTAACTTATGAACATTGTACATATGAAGATAATACAATGGGTAAAGTTTGATCACTGTTTCACATTTAAAGCAATAATGACCATAGTTTGTTTTCGTCCCTATTTCTTCTAAATCTTTTACTGGTGCCAAATCAGCCAATTTCAACACACTTGAATCAGAATCACCCTGCGGCTTTGGCATTATATCGGTTTTCCCATTTGGATGTCGAACCATAAGAAATGTATCGTGCAATACGCTTCTTGATAACCATTTTGTGTGTACATGACTCAAATGAAGATTGCATTTCTCTTCACATTCGAATTTTTTGTCGCACAAGAAACATTTTTTGGAAGTTTGCTCGCCATTTTTCATCTCAATGTTTTCAACTTCCATTTTAGTTGATTTAGTTTCAGACGTTCCTCCGGATATTACCGGACACCGATAGGAATGTGCAAGAAGTTCATCAGATTTGCCACAGGGTTGTAAACATGAAGTGCAAGAATATTCATTGACCCCAGTTTGTACACAATGAGAGCTCATTATGTGTTTATTCATCCTTTCGACTCCTGTTACAAGTCCATTGCAATAGCAACACTGCAAATTTTGCATTTTGTTACTTATCATATGCTTTGCTTTATAATGAGTTTTGATTCGTGTGGCATCCTGTGTAGTGAATAGACAGCGTTTGCAAACCAGTGTTTGCATCTTATGTTCCTGCTTCATATGTTTATGATGAGTCGTGAAGTCTTCTGATTCAGCGCTACACACACAGCAGTACAGAGCCTTATGCATGTTTAATATTTCTTCCTGTTCTATAAGCTCAATTTCTTTTTGATGTTCAGAAGAATAGTGTGTTTTCATATCTTCAACTGTGGTTAGTCTAACGTCTTCACCACAGTACTGACAAGGGGCGTTCAGTATGACAGTCGATGACATTTGATCATTCATTTGAGAGATTATTGCCTTTGGAAGGCAAACGAACACAATGTCTTCCGAGAACTTTGCGCAAGCATTTTCAGTTACTAATTCGTGTTGCGTTGAATAATGGTTCGTCAAATCCTTCTCCTCTTTGAAAAACAGTTTTGAATTGGTGCACAATAAACATGGAAAACCAGACATAATTGGAGATATTACTTGGCGGAATAAGTAGAGATTACTCTCATTATCGAGACTCAGAGCATGTTTTAATGGCAGGTCTGAATTGATCAATAACACCTTATCAGGAAGCTTAACCATAGAGACATCATTCTCTTCATTCGTGCATTCGCTAAGATCGGGCAACTCATCAATAAATTTCGCTCCCGACCCATAGTTACGTTTTGGAGGTTGTTTGAATGAAGTGCTTGTTGCAGTTACTGTTACGGATTTCGGAGTAGTAATAAATGTTACTTTAGTTTTACCTGCAGTAGAGCTGGGAGTCGTAATTTTGGTTGTTCGTGTGCCTTCAGTTGTGGCTAGAGAAGAAATTTTTGGAGTTATGATTACTTTGGCGGGTGATGATGGAGTTTGTCCTCCTCTAACTCTGACTGTTTTCGGAATTCGAATTCCTGTCGCTGTCATTGGTTTAGTGACCTGTTTCACACTAGTTTCGGGAGTTGAAGATTGATTTGGTTCATCTTTGCTTAGTTTGTTCATATTTTTCTTCCTCATTGATGGTTTATATTCAATATCTTCTGGGTCGCCAGTAACATCATCATCTTCTAAATATTCTTCAAAATCTTCGTCTAATGGGCGACGACGGTTGCGTTTAACCATCCGTTTCGTAGAGCTACCGAGACCAGGAGTTGCATCTACTTTGTAGGTAGTTCCATCAGGTAACATGATGACCATTTTATTGCTCTCCTCATCTTTCTTTACGTCAACAATATAAGATCTCACTTCTTTCTTCACACCACTCTCTGACTTGCGCTTTTTTGGAGGCGATATACCTGTGTTATTCATATCCTCATCGCTATCGAATGATATATACTTTGAAGTACTCGCCGAAGTGCTTGGAAACTGAATCTGCCCTTTGCGACCTCTTTTCGGGGCATCGTATGCTTCTGGAGAATAACGATTTGTTGTTTTCAGCTGATCACGTCTCCGAAGACTTCTACTCGCCCTCCTGTTACTCACAGCTCGTGGACTGCTGCTAGCCTGCGAATTTTTCGCTTTTGATTTCGATTCCTCGCCATCCTCTTCCTCTTCTTCGATTTCAGACTCATCTTCCAAGCTTAATTCTTCTTCTGCTTCTTCGTCATCTTTACGATTCTTGACTAATTTCGGCTTAACGACTTTCTTTGTCTCACTTTTCTTCCCATCGATTGTAATACTTTTATTCAAACTCACTTTAGAAGGAGTTGTCGTGTTAGCGTTTGTGCCACTTTTTGATCGCAGGTCGCGTTTTACAGGAGTTTCTGCAGCTACTTGAGGTTTTTCTTTCATTTTCACTCCTCTTCTTGTCGCCGGCATTTTGCGTTGAAAACAAGTACTTCGTTTTGAAATCAAAACTAGAAGACAAGATCAATGACCTCAAATATTAACAATCAATAGTTTAGTTCACACAGCTCTTGCACACAATTAAACTAAAACTATATATCATTCGCTTGGCTTTTTTCTCGATAGTTCACGGTTCTTTGTGATTCCTCGCTGCGAATAACCGCGAATGGAAGCGATCTGTTTGTCGATCGCTTTCAAAGCATCGACTTCGTCCGGAATCGAAACGTATCTGATTTTAGTGCCGTTAACAAATAGATAATCACATAATTCTTCACGCGAAGACTTTAAAGGCCGTCGGATGCAAACATCGTTTAGTTCAATATTCATAAACGAATCGACAGATTTGATCACACCTTCGATTTGAGAATCGTCCCGCAGTTCAATCGTTGTTCGCGTGTCAATCAATGATTGCAGAAAGCAAATTAAAGTCTTCGCGCTTAACGCTCTTTCTCGCGGAGTTTGCATTTAAAGCGGAAAATGCGATCAATTCGAAAAAATAAGAGTTCGCTATTGAAACGAGTCTATTTTCGATTCCTTGAAAAGAGCCATTTTACGCGCTCACTGTTAATGCATACAACAAAGCGTGCCGCCGTTTGCCGACGGAGCGATCGCGCCGACAATGGCTGCCGGCTTTTCACTCACACCGCGTTTCATCGCATTCCCACACGTTCAAACATAGCATTCACCACTGTTCGCATCGCGATTCACTACGGATACGTACCGAATGCGGTCAATGCGAGTTCGTCGCATTCAATGCGAAAAAGTGCGTATTTCGCTGGCAACAAAAGAGCGCCGCCGACAGCCGAACGGCGAGAGTGCTCACAAAATTGTGCACCGATTTTCAAAAATTTTTTCAATCTCAAAATTCAAGCGAAAACTTCAAAAAATAAGCATTTTGTTGGTTCGCTGTACGTGCAGAAAGCGGTCGCGCGGTCGCTTTGACACGTGTCGCGCGAGCGATTGGAATTGAAAAGTGCATTTCAACGGCGAGCTTTAAAACGCTCCCTTTTTTGAATACGATTACAAAACGGGCGAAAATCGCGCTTTTCCCGGCTTCGGACAGAAGCCGTCCGCTTTCGCGTCGCTTGCAACGCGCGCCAAATTTGACACCACTGTTTCGCGCTTTGATTGCGATTTTTAAACATTTTTCTTACCGTTAAAAAGAACGCATTGACGTTGTTTGCGATAAAAATGTCGGATTTATTTCTCTTCGTTTAAAGCTGTGAATTAAGCCGTGTTTTGTAGTGCGAAAACAGCGTCCAATCGTTTCGCGCCTCACGAAGCAATGGGTGTGACGTCGTCGCCACTCGGCGACGGGCGACGCCCAATGCGCGTCTTTTAAATGCTTGCTTTTGAATAAAACTTATTTTTAAAATTAATTATATTTTTAAGTTTTTTAAATCTCCTTTTTTAAAATCGATTTTTATCAAAAAATTAATGCAAAAAATAGAAAATTTTAAAAGTAGCACAATCAAAACGCTTTTTCGCTTTTGGTAGCGTATGAGTCCCAAATTGAAGAATCGGGCGAATTTTGTGGAACTGCGCTTTCCATTAACTCATCAAACGTTAGTTGCTTGAATAGCTTTGACTCGTAATCACTCGCAGCTTTACTTTCATCGCTTTCATACGCTACTGTTACACAATGATTTGAGTCCAATAAACTTTCTTCAAAAATCCAATTATTCAAAATTTTGTTGTCGACCTGTATTTCAGAATCAGTTATCATACTTGATTCGTTCAATTCCAAAGTTTTGCAGTGAAAAGAAATTCTTCTTAAGTCAAAAGTGATACCTATGCCTTCGGCTTTCACAAAGCTCTCCTTTAAACACCACAATCTAATAAAGCGAAAATACATTTGCTGATCACTCAAACCGTCACTGCGAATGTATTTCCATTCACTCTCACTAAACTGCCTATTCATAGTTTTGAAAAAATCGCGTAAATCTTTCCTTCGGTCATACTTAAAGTCCATAACGTCAACTCCGATTTTAGACCTTTCGTCAGCAGCGAGCACAACAAAATTACCGCTATGCGACACATTGAAATCGAACGGAAGATCAGAAGATGAGGCGAGAATAGGCTTTCCACTTTCGCTTCTCGTCAACGATAATTTATCGTACGGCAATTGCAGCGATTGCGACAAGCATTTTCTAATCATCAATCGACCGATGAGTGCCTGTTTCAAATCTCTGCGATAGACAAATCGCTGAACCCTTTCGATTTCATCTCGCTGCAAACAGGAAAATGCAGACAGCAGCTGTTCCCTGTTCGGTGACCATTTACTCGTGTCGAACGACCATCGAATGGATGCGCTCATTTTGGATCTGATCATTACGCAATTAGTCGGCAGTCCCTTTGATGGCAGTGAGCATTGAGATAAAAGCAAACTTTTGACAGGTGAAAAGACGTGCGAACGGTGAGTGAAATCGAAGCGAACGACAGAATGGCGAACAGTAATTGGAGCTTTAATCCGGAAAACATCGATCTCGATTTCGTTTATTCGGACGCCGATGTTCACGCGAACGAAATCGCTGAACTTTATTCGTACACAGAGGAGAACGAATTTCTCGGCAACCGCACCGCTTTCGAAGAGATTGTCGAAGACTTGCGCTTTCCATTGCGATGGACGGATATGTCTGATGGTCAGAAACGGCGAACTATCGATCGTCTCATTGACTTCTGCGAGCTTAGTTCTAAACCGCTGCGAATGAAAGGTGTCCGCGCTTTGCTTTACTTGTTGCAGGGCACTTTTGGGGAGTGCTCCACTCTCAAAGAGCAGGCAATCATTGCGAGAGAAAACGTCTTCTTATTATACAGAAAAGGAGTTTTTCCACTCTTTGTACAGCTTCTTTGTATGGAAATCGATCAGAGTTTAGCTTCAAATGCTACCGTTAAAAGGCCTGTGGTCAGTTTAGGAGATTCTTTTGATTTTAGATGTATTTTAAATGCTCTTTACACTTTTGTCGAAGTTATATACAATGCCGAAGATACTGACACTGAGGAGCATACTATGTTACGACAGCAATTAAGAGAAGAATTATCGCAGCCAATGCCGACATCAGGCGAACTTTTAGCAATTACATTATTTCAAATGACAACCAAATTTTGCAACGGATCTGCGCCTCATTTTCCCATCAAAAAAGTTTTGTTGCTATTATGGAAAGTGCTTTTAGTTTCACTTGGAGGAACAGATACTTTAAAAGCTTTGAAAAATTTATATCGGGCAAATGCAGGTCTTCCACCAGCCCCTGATGATACAATCGAGGTAACAAAAACAATGAGAGCAGCATCACCACCAGCTAATGCTGCTGAAGTGCTTGAGGCACAGCAGCAGCGAAAAATGGTTAGACCTTTTAAACGCCAGATGGTTATCAAGCAAAGCTCAGTTATGGGTGACGACTCCTCATTTCAAGACATGGATGGTAATGTTGATGCGAATGGTGATGAAGATCCTTTTCAGCAAGATGTTGATCGTGAAATGCGAAACAATGCAAGTGCTGAAGAAAAAATGGATATTGGACCGCGTCCTGCATCTCCACGACCAGCTACTCCAACGACAAATGATAATTTAAACGGTGATCAACCGATACATTCCCAAATGAATATGTTTAACAAAGGATTGCCGTGGATACCAAAAGTTAGGCAGAAAGATATTGATGCTTACTTAGATGGCATAAGAATGAAATTTGTCGGCTACGTATTGCCTAATGATCGGTCGACCACAGCGGGCTTACCTTCTCCTATCCTCGAAGGCATAAAAATTTTGCAACAGCATCTTTACATTTCTTTATCCGAGTTGCAAATGAAAAGGGAGGAAGAAATCTCAAAGTATCCATTGACAACGAAAGAATTAGATGAAACGCCTCTTTCATCTCCTGCAGAAACTCTTTATCAGGCGATGCTACAAAGCCTTCCTCAGTACATGATAGCACTGCTCAAAATTCTTTTGGCCGCAGCTCCTACTTCGAAAGCTAAAACAGAATCTATTAATATTATGTCGGACGTTCTTCCCGAAGAAATGCCGATGTCAGTTCTACAATCAATGAAATTAGGAATTGATGTAAATCGTCACAAAGAAATCATCATAAAATCTGTATCTGCCATACTCTTGCTTCTACTTAAACATTACAAAATCAACCATATTTATCAATTCGAGTACATCAGCCAACAATTAATGTTCGCCAATTGCATCCCGTTAGTGTTAAAATTTTTTAATCAAAACATTTACCAATACATTACATCAAAGAATACGATATCTGTAATTGACTTTCCTGCTTGCGTTATTGGGGAGCAACCAGAATTGACCACAGAAACTCTAGAAATAGGTGACACACAGCCTTACTGTTGGAGGAATATGTTTAGTTGCATAAATCTTGTTCGCATTTTAAACAAGTTGACTAAATGGAAACATTCAAGAATCATGATGTTGGTGGTTTTTAAATCAGCGCCGATATTGAAAAGAGCTCTTAAGGTGAGACATTCAATGCTCCAACTTTACTTCTTGAAGTTGTTGAAGATGCAAGCAAAGTATTTGGGTCGTCAATGGCGTAAATCTAATATGAAAACAATGAGTGCTATTTATCAAAAGGTTCGACATCGATTAACCGATGATTGGGCTTTCGGTAATGATCTGGACTCTCGTCCATGGGACTTTCAAGCGGAAGAGTTCACTTTGCAAGCGAATATCAATCGATTTCATCATAGACGCTATGAAAAATCACCACAGGCGCCTCCACCACCCATGTCTTCATCTACTTCATTCTCCATTTCTGGTCAACCTTTAGCTGTGGACATTGATTTATTCAATCCTGTTGACAACAACCTCCTCAGTGTGTTGAGCAAAGACATTGGATTAACGAATGAATTCAAGTATCATTACGAAACATGGCTTGAAAGAGAAGTGTTTCAAATCAACGTTGATTGGGATCAATTGCTCACTTCGACAGACTCTTCGGATATGTAATAAATGCTGTCTTTATTTGACTAAGTCAAGTTGCGATTAATAATGTACATACGTTAATAGTAAAGATCAGTGTCAGTAAAATAGAGTTTGAAAAGTACTGCAACGAGAACAGTGCATCCATTGATAATGTGTATCCCAGGTTTTAATGTAAACCGTTAACATTGTAAACGGGAAAACAAAATGAGCATGTTGTAAATAGCCATCATTCAATTTTCATTTTTGCCGAAAAGTGCGGTTTACATTTAATGAAAGGTTTCTAACAACACAAAGAGAGACGATAATTACTGTAACCATTGATGATTGTAACAATTAACTCGTTGGTTTCGTCTCATTTTTCTTGTTTTTATGCTTTTTGTGGCCATAACAATTATCGCACTCCTCTTCGCTTTCATCTTCACTTTCGTCCAAATTGTTTTTCGGTTTCTCGTAAATACAGCAACACTTTGATTTTTTTCGATTCAACGATTCGTTATCAACAGTTTCCGAACTAAACGTCACTCGCTTTTCACTGTCCGCTTTCCGCAATTTGAGTTTCATCGCGACGGGCTTTTCTTCCTCGACGATAGTCTGGCATTTGGACCCTTCTTCACACATCGCTTCCATACTTCGTTCGCAGCGTTTTTCGCGTTCAGAGCCTCAATCTTAAGCTTTCTGCTTTTCGAACTGTTTGCACGCGAATCAAATACAGTAAAATGGCGCTCACTTAACGCCGACAGCGACCAACGATCGATTGCTGTTCACTTTTTCACAACTAAATTGAAACTGCAATTTACGTGACAATTATCGCTTTGGAAGCGTTTCGAATCGAGTTTGAATCGAAATGGGAGTCAAACTGTGATTGAAATGAATTTTGAGCAAAATTTTATCGAAAAAGCGAAAGAGAAGCGAGCTGCGAATCGGCGGCTGAGCAGACTGCGACATGTGTTAACGTCGCTTAATTTTATTTTCGATCAACAAAAGGCAAAAATTAGTTTAATTCACATTTCATTTCATTTTCACATTTTTTTAAGAATCGAAAATTGAACATTTGTTTCTCTTCTTTCGTTTTTCTATCAAATCTTAGCTTTAATCACATTCATTCGTTGGAAATGAGCATTGAAATGAGTCGTAAACAAGAGGTATGCTTTTTTCCGAATATCTACAATTCATTTTTTATTTTTCATTGTTTCTGCCATTCTTCTCTCAAAAAGATGACTAAATTTACGGAATCCATAATAAAAGAAGCCGAAGACCTCGTTTTGAATAAATTTCCGCAAATAATTCTCGAACTCAACGACTTGATTAATGTACGTTGCGCTGTATTTGCAAAATTGCTCTTTTCCACCCATTTGCTTTCTCATCTAAAAAGGATAATGCTTTAAACGTGAAGAATTTATCCAAAATACGCTCAGATGTGAACATTCCAATACCCGAGTCACCTTTGGTGAACAATGAGCATAAAGAGCCGCATTTGAAAAAAAGAAAAGCGGATGAAAACGATGTTTCGGGAACTCATGTTTATGTTTTGCCGAATGGTGTTTCACCCTCAAACAAAACTCTGACAAACCTCATTGAACTAATCAAACCTAGAATTCGACAGTTGGTTGAAGACACCAATTTGGTATTAAAAGTCCATTTTCATTTCATTTATTCATTTGTTTGTTTGTTTTGCAGCTAAAAATGTGGATTTTATTCCTAATTCCACGCATTGAGGATGGCAACAATTTTGGTGTTTCAATTCAGGTGTGTTATTTCTGAAACAATCTCCCGCTTTGATTTTATATTGAAAATATTTAACTATTGTAATCAAAAACTTATTTTGTAATTCTATACTGAAATTACTTATAGGAAGAGACTCTCGGTGAAATAAGAGCTGTTGAAAGTGAATCTGCGGCTTATTTCGACCAAATATCACGTTATTTTATGACGAGAGGAAAAGTAGTCGCAAAAATAGCGAAATATCCTCATGTTGTGAGTATTTTTTTGTCACAATGACTAATTGTCGCAATTTTGAGAGTAATCGATTATTTTGATTGCTTGCAGGAAGACTTTCGGAGGACATTGGATGAAATCGATGAAAAAGAATATTTAAGTTTGCGTCTTGTGGTCGCTGAATTGCGAAATCATTACGCAACTTTGCACGACATGGTAACAAAGAATCTAGAAAAAATAAGGCGTCCCCGAAACTCAAACGCGGAAGCGATGTTTTAAATAAAGAACAAGAACATTGAATAAAATTTTCATTTATTGAATACATTCTAAAATTGTGGTGATGCTCGATTTTGGATCGAATTTTATCTTTCTTTCATCGAGTTTTTCGATTATATCCACTTTTGTCTCTTTTAATACTTTGAATGTTTTTTTCGACAACTTAAGAGTTTCGATGTTAGTATTTTTCATTTCTTGATATAAAGTTACATTTGTTAGTATCAAATAGAACGCATCATCGCTTTGAATGAAACCATTTACAATTGTTCCATCATTGAGCTGCAAACTTATCGGCTCTCTTTGTTTTTGTTTTGTGTGCAATTCTAAAAGTGAAAAATTGTCACGTTCAGCATATTTCGAACTTTTCCATTGGTATAAACGGCCTCTATAACTGAACGAAATCGAAATGTGAGTTTTATTGTTGCAAATCATTTCATTACTTATCTCTCGCAATGCATTCCTTTCGAATTTGTCTCGAATTTCGTACTTTTGCCTTCCATTCTTTAGCATTCCATTTGTCGCTCAATCGCTGTAAATGTTTGCAGTATTTCAATTTAAAATTAAAAAAGTAAGCGAACAAAAGCGCGACAAGAATGATAGCGAGAAACAAAGCATCGTTCATTCTACTTACGGCGATCATATTTGCTGCAAGTGCAACAAAAGCAACGACGCCTATCGAATGTATTGATTAAGCACCAAATGCACAACCTTTTCAACGCTATTTTCCAACTAAACTGAAATTGGACGTAAACTTTTTATTAACTAGAATATTTTTTTGACACTATTGAGATCGAAAGTAATAAAAGGAAACAATTTTTTATCAAAACTATTTTTCGATAACAACATGCCTTCCTCTAAATCGGTGCCGTAGCTTTTGGAACACTTTGTTTGCAGACAAATCAGATTAAAGCTCATGTGAATTTAGTTAATTAACTCTTTTTGTTTTTCGAGCTTCATTCAAATAAATTTCACTAACTTTTGTTTTTTAATGGACTGTTAATCAAATTTGAAATCTGCTTTCAAACTTTAGTTTTGTTTTGAATTAACATTATTAAAGACCGATTAAATGCAAACAATTCAATTACGAACTTTAGTGAAAAAAGGAGAAACTTGCGCAAGTATACCATTGAGTACCAAATTTCATTTGAAACAATGTTGAAGTCACTTTTGCGTTCCATTTTTACTTGATTAAATCTGTGGCAATAATTGATTTAATTTTCCGTTTTATTTTGTTATCACATTCAAATCACGTTCGATAAATAACATAAAAAGAGGCAACAGTAAAGAGTTCTAAATAAAGCAAAGGTTAAACTTGTTCTCCAACGAAGTCTTTGTATAAATAGAATAATTTTAAAAGATTTTCATAAAGAGTTCTTCTATCGTTTAAAACATTCGCAAATCCTAACAGAATTTCATAGTTGAATTCGTGCGATTCGCTTAAGTCAGCAATGAATGATATGAATTTTATCATTTAGCATGAAATAAGTATTTTGAACTCTGCCGAAGTCGTTTAGCGATCGATGCCGTGCAATGTTTTTTCGCATCGGTTGCAAATAACAAATGTTCACCATTTGTTTTATGCCAAACAAAATTTTGTCATTCTCAATACTTTAACAATCGTAGTCATATAGGAACGAGAATAGAATTATTTGTTCGTTTTAGATGATTAATTTATGAAACAATTTTTGTAATACAAGTCATTTAAAAATGAATGAAAAACTGGTAACACAATATTTAAGACATCTTATTTAATATTTATTTGGTAAAGGTTTGAATCAATGTCGACTATTCTAATTTTTTCGATCCGATTATGAAATCATCATGAATACTATTTTACCACACTATAATTATACTTCCATCGATTCAATATTCAATTAAAGTTGAATATTAAGTTTATCAGTTTATTATTTATTACCATTTTTTCAAATTTTGAAGAGTTTTTTAGTTGATTAGTTGAAAATATACAGAATAACAAACAGTCGCGATGCAAAAGAATTAAAATCTGCCATTTTTAAGCATAAAATTTTTCTGAAATTCTTACTTATCTTAATTATTCCCTTTGAAAAAATTCACTAAGCAATGAAAAGACAGTGTCAGTCAAAAAAATTAAAAAAAAATAATATCCAATAATGAAGATACTTTTTTGATTAGTTAAATGATAAATTATGATTTTGTTTTTTAAATTTTTCCGTTAAATTCAGTAGTCAGATATGAAGTTAAATTGTAAAATTTAAATAATTCATTTTTATTTATTGTTATAAAAATAAGCTTTAAGAAATCAATTAGAAGAGAAAATTAAAATTTCAAGAATTTTATTAAAAACAAATTTAATTGAAAAACTGACAAATATGTGAAATTAATTAAGATTTGAATTTTCACACAGATTTTGCATTGACGTAAAATTAACAAAAATAATATAAAGGAATAAAATTAAATTTTATTTAATGCCAAATAATAGTTTTTGCTTTTTAGAAAGCCACCATCAGAGCAACAATAAAATGTGAAATGAATAATGACCGAAATTGTGTCGTAAAGCAAATTTCTGTGACTTCTCAATTAAATGGCAATTTTGAGCACAATCATATAACTATAAAGTTTATCAGCAAATAAAATCTTGCAAGCATCAACGAATAGATAGAGCCCTTGATTCGAAGCGTCAAAAGAGAAAATTATTTATAAGCTCACAAATGTAAAAGCATTTACAGTCAATTTCAATTCATTTAACACTTTTTTCAAAACTATTAATAGAAGGCGGCGCTTCGCTTCGAGTTTTTCAAAACTATTAACACTTTTGTCAATTATTTTAATAACATTTCTTTTTCACTGAATTTAATCAAAAATCGAGAAGTATTAATATTCAATTTCCTTTTATTCCAAACAAGGATGCATAAATGATTCCATGCGCTTGAAGTACGCGTTACAATTGCTCGGTGTTATTTTTTCAGATGAACTGTGAATTGACGCATAAAGTTGGTCTTCATTTTGTGGTTGTGATAATTTTATGAGATTCTTCTATTGATTAAAGACCTCTTCAATGGGGAGAATACGGAGGTAAAAATGAAATGAAATGACCATGTGAATCGACAAGATTTTTAATGAGATTAGCTTTGTGAAACG
>NCKU01003324.1:0-15492 GCA_003675995.1 Dinothrombium tinctorium | reverse complement strand
CGTTTTGCTATACTTATTATAAAATATTTCGATTTCCTCAAAATTTTTTAGCATTGATCGAATGTTTATACACGCTACCATAGGTCTCATTGTGTATTTTTCTTCAGAAGTAAGAAGTTTTTGCCAGAAACCAGATTTTTTCCTCTCTGTTTTCGAACAATTTGAAGTTCTTTTAGTTTAGAGTAGACATCTCTACTTAACGTTTCCTTCGGTGACTGATATCTTATTTGTTTTAGATCTTGAGTTGAATAGGATTTACGAGAAATGCACATTTTTTTAAAAAAGATTGTATTTGTCACAATAAATATAAAAAATTCTTTTCGAAAGAAAAAAGAATTATGCAGCCATTAAAGCGCAACAATAGCCACTTGATTGAACACTTTTGTCAATTCATTTAATAACAACAGCACTCACAATTGAAACACAAATCTATTTCCCTTATTTTACGCTTATTAAGCGTCAATATTCTTAATTATTGTGATTATAAACTAAACAAAAAATAAATTCAAAATTTAATTCAAAATTCAAAACAAGCGAGGAAGCAATGAAAATGAAATCATGTCGTGATCAATGACCTTCATTAAAGTGTTGACAATGTTGATTAAGTCCCATCGCTTTTCATTTCAAAATACTCATAAATATCAGACATTAAAGGTATGTACAGGAATTACAGTCGATGACAAAATGATTCCAATTATTTTCAAATTTATCGTTTTTGTAAGGATAAGATAGAAAAGCGTTCTGTCATTGAGTGTATATTTCTCGTAATTACTGATGTTAAATGAAATGAGTAGACATTGAATTTTTGATGTGATCACTAAAACTAAAATATGACGTGGAAGCGTAACTACAGGTGTTATGAGTATCAAAACAACGAATTCAATTAAAATTGAAGATTCAAGTAGAATTTTTACTCACATATGGGTATTAATTAAAATTAAGAAAAAGCTTTTGAAAGCAATTGAGTCAGTCTATCATTTTAAACTATCAAAGGCTTACACTCCGAAAAAGAATCAAATTTTCGCTATTTGAACTGAAAGGATTATAAAAAAGAATATTGTCAAGCAATTGTCCAAAAGCTGCGATGTGTGACATAAGCTCAGTGAAGAAGCATTGCATAAAGATTTGAGAGAGTGGGCGTTTGAATCAAAACTATTTTTGCAATTTGTTCGCATTATTCAAAATATTTGAAATGTGATAGAAAAGGATGTGAAACAAGGTTATCGCTGATTTTTTTCATAGAAGAACTCACCGCAGCTCGCAACACTTGTGTGTATGCAGATAGTTGCCGCTCAACCATTGCAAACTGTTGTCTCGAAACGCAAACTTCGATTCGAAAAGTTTTGAGCATTTCGGCGAAAGAAATACGAACGCGACGCGCGAAGTGAGAAGTGCCCGCCAGTGAAAGGTGCGCGTTTACGACGAGTGTCGAATCGCGAAAAACGAGGAAAATCTGTGAAAAGGGAAGCGAAACCGAATATGAGCAGAATTGCGAACGATCGAAGTTTGGACACGAATCTGTTCACAACACTGAGATCAGTGCGCAAGCATTGCACTCGTGTCTGTTTGACATTTGCTTTCTCTGTGTTTACAGACATTTGGAAGCAATGTAAAGCAATGTCGCTTTGTGTTGTATCTCAATATTAAACGAACACATCGTTCTCCGCGTTCACTCATCGCGCTTTCAATGATCACATTAATCGCGTTTGATTCGAATTAATCGAAGTAATAATGTTAATAAAAGAGTACCGGATTCCGCTGCCGTTGTCTGTCGATGAATACAAAGTCGCACAGCTTTACATGATTGCTGTAAATGACCCGTTCCTCCTCTCCGTTTCTCACCTCGTTTCTGTTTACAGAAAAAGAGCAGAGAGGAAACGCAAGGAGCGGGCAGTGGTGTCGAAATCCTGGTCAATGAACCATACGAAAACGGTCCGTCGGGCAGCAGAAACGGGCAATACACTCGCAAAATATATCACGTCGGACAGCATCTTCCTGGTAACCGCTTTGCTCTCTTCTCACTTTCACCTATTTTCTCAAAGGCTGGTTGAAGACTTTGCTGCCAAAATCGGCGCTCACAGTCGAAGAAGAAGCTTGGAATGCGTATCCGTACACGAAAACGCGATACACTTGTCCCTTTGTCGAGAAGTTCTTCATTGAAATCGAAACCAAATATCTCAATGACTGTGGTCAGCAGGAAAATGTTTTTGATCTCAGCAGCAGTGATTTACGAAATAGAGCTGTTGGTATGAATCGTTTACTTAGTTAGAATTTCAGCTTAGATTCTAATATCTTTTGTTTAGATGTTATCGACATCGTTAAGGATCAACTTGTCGGCTCGGATTATGTAAAAGATGAAGATCCACGGTTTTACGTTTCCGAAAAGACAGGTAGAGGTCCTTTGAATGATGACTGGATAGAAGAACATTGGAGATGCCAAAATAATGGGGACAAAACGAAAGCAATAATGTGCGCGTACAAATTATGCAGAGTTGAGTTCAAATATTGGGGAATGCAGAGCAAAATCGAAAAGTTCATTCATGATTCCGGTAAACTTGAAATCTTCGTTTGTATTTAATTTGAAAAAAAATTCTCTTTGCAGCTCTCAGGCGAGTGATGTTGAGGGCTCATCGACAAGCCTGGGCTTGGCAAGATGAGTGGTTCGGACTTACTATGGACGATATAAGAAAGCTAGAGAAAGAAACGCAAGAGATGTTAGCTCGAAAAATGGCAAAACTTAGTGAAGATGAGGATAATGAAAATAGCAATCTAGATAACAAACAAGGAACTGTATCTAACTCCTGCTCTTCTGGACATATTTCACAAACTGTTGATTTAAATGTGATTGATAAAGATAAAGACGAAGAATTCCAAACCCTAAGTATGGCTATGCCTAAGAATAAAAATATTTCATCTACGAGCAATACTATTTCTAATACGACGACAGATCAAACAACAACGACATTCTCTGAAAAAACGGAGCCTCGTCGAAAGCATTGGTCACGAAGCAACTCGCGAGCAGGCCTCCATTCGCCAAGTATTTGATTATTTGTTTTCAAATTTTTTATCTTATTTTATTTTAGGTGGAGGTTCAATTCAGAACTTTGACATTCAATTGGTGAATTGGCGAATGGGAAGTATTGCGAATGAATCGGATTCAAACTCCGATGAAGAGTTTTACGATGCTGAAGGTTGTTTTCAAAAATACGACTTGTCACAGACTCACACATTTTTTGCAGAAATTTTGGATAATATTTCTTTGACGAAATGGAGCTCTTTGGAATGCATTCCAATAGAAGAAAGTCAGTCTACTCCTGAAGTATTGGACAGTGAAGGTAAGTAGACTTTATATGTTTACTCGTCTTTTATTAAATGGAGATTTTAGATAGCATTTTTTCGAGTTCTTTTATTCATCGAATGCAAGTAGAACATTCGCGGCAGCATGTGGCAACACTTATGGCTCGAGGGAGTGTTGATGCATCATTGCCCAATTCACCCACAGCATCCCCTAATCATAAGACATCTTGCTCAACGACTACATTAATAATGGTATTACATGGTGGCAATATACTTGAATCTGGTGCAGAACCATTATCAAGCAAGAAATCAGATTTCACAACGTTTAGGGGAGCTTTCGAAAGTGTTTTGAGGCAACATTATGCATCACTTATCGGAAAGATATCGTTTAGGCTCGTTCCTTGTTCCGCAATCTGTGCAGATGCTTTGGCTGTATTATCAAGTTTGAGCCCCTATAGTTTTCAATCTTCTCCATCAGCTATCGATGGTGTTTCTCATACTTATGACTCTGTGCCTCTCGGAGCTCTCCCTCTCTTTGCAATATCTTCTCATGAATATACCGAAACGATTACAAAGATGGTGTCGCTCACCAACCAAATATATCAGGACTTTCTCAAAAGTGAGGAAGGATCCTGTTTCAATGGTCAGGTTGTGCTTGTGGGAGATAGTATTGGCTCCATAATTGTCTTTGACGCATTATGTAGAAGCAATCAATTAAACAATAACAGTCACCATGGCAGTGAAGCAAGTATTACTGAAGTTTCGGAACAACAAGCTCTCCTACAGACAAAGCCAAAGCAAAATCCTTTAATTTCGTTAAATGACAACGGTGGCAATATTGAGATTGGTGATAAAGGCGAAAATAAAAAACCATGCGAAAAGCAAGCCGAGCTTGAGACGATGAATGAGACAAGCAATTTTTATCGTTTGCTTTGTGCACCACAGTCGAGAAGAAGAAGCTCAGGCTCAAGTGATCAAACAAGTTCTCTGAAGTTTGATTTCGATGTTTCACATTTTTTTATGTTCGGATCACCTTTAGGATTAGTATTAACTTTTAGAAAAATGGTTTCAAACGATGAAAAAAGTAAGAGTCCTTCTAGATAAATTTAATTTCTCAATGACCACTAATTGCAGTGATTTATTGTAAACCGAATTGTTCACAAGTATACAACTTATTCCATCCTATGGACCCAACAGTTTTACGGGTTGAACCATTGTTGAGTGCAAGATTTGCTCATGTTCCTCCTGTAAATGTACCAAGGTTTCAAAAGTTCCCACTTGATAGCGATCAGCCTGTTAATTTAAGTGAGACATTTTTCAATTTTTCCTATTTTATCACTTATTTTGCCACGTAGTTGAGGCCGTTCAAAATTATTCTCATATATTCATGGAAAATTTGCAAAACACCTCCCATACTCAGAATATACGTCGAATGAGCGAAATCAGCGTTACGAGCAATGTCGATGTGCGTTCGTCGCCATTTGTGGCTTCATGTAATTATTATCTCTTTAAGTCGATAATAATCTTGAATGTCTCATTCTTTCAGTAATACAAAGATGGTGGGGGTCTAAAAGATTAGATTATGCAGTGTACTGTCCTGACGGTCTCACAAACTTTCCAACACATTCGCTACCTCATCTTTTCCATGCTAGTTATTGGGAATCCAGTGATGTTATTTCTTTTATAATCCGTCAAGTAACTTACCCTGCTCAATATTCTTGAATTAATTTACTTTGTTAATAGTTGCTTCGATCAGCTGATTCGAGAAAGTCGGTGGTACATGAAGCAGAAAAGGATCCAAGCAGTTTACTCCAAAGTCATTCCCGAGAAAAATGGCTAAAGAAAAGGACATCAATGAAGTTAAAAGTAGGCGGAGTATGTATCACACATCAAATGAAAATGTTTAATTTAAGCTTCTTTCTTTTCAGAATATCAATGCAAACCATCGCGCGAATGATGTTCTGGTGAAAGAAGGGGCCGATCAAGTTATATCAGCACGATTCATGTATGGACCTCTCGATGTTGTTGCTTTGACGGGAGAGAAGGTTGATATTCATATCATGAAAGACATGTTATCTTGCGAATGGTCTTATTTAACTACGGAAGTAACTGATAAAAATGGACGCGTCTCTTACACTATTCCATCAGAGAAAGCATTAGGTTTGGGTGTCTACCCTGTTAAAATGGTTGTCAGGTTAGTTCTATTTAAATTCTTTCTACTAAATTGCATATTAGGGGTGATCGCACTTCCATTGACTTTTTTCTCACTGTGGTACCACCGAAAACGGAGTGCGTTGTTTTTAGTATAGATGGTTCGTTTACGGCCAGTGTTTCAGTAACCGGAAGGGATCCAAAAGTAAGAGCCGGAGCTGTTGATGTCGTCAGGTAATTCAAGCCAAGCCTTTACAACCGACTTAATTAAGATACTTATAGACATTGGCAAGAATTAGGCTATCTAATTATTTATATTACCGGTCGTCCTGATATGCAACAACATCGAGTCATTTCTTGGCTATCGCAGCATAATTTTCCTCATGGATTAGTTTCATTTGCGGACAAACTTTCAACTGATCCTTTAAAACATAAAATGGAATATCTGAAAATGTTACAAACAAATGTATTAATAAAGAATCAACTATGTATTCGTTTCAAATATTTTTTCACAGGCTGATGTTATTTTTCACGCTGCATATGGTTCGAGCAAAGATATATGGGTTTATCAATCCCTGGGCTTAAATCCAGAACAGATTTTTATTGTGGGAAAAGTATCGAAAAAGCAACAATCAATGGCTAATGTAAGTTGTTTCACTAGCAAAAACTTTTACCGATCGTATGAAAAACACTAGGTTTTAAGTGATGGATATGCTGCCCATTTGGCAAAACTAAATTCATTTGGCGGTTCAAGACCAGCTAAAGGCAATGCTCGAATGATTTTACCTAGAGGTTGTTTTGGATTGTTAGGTCATGGAGGTTTCCCTGGAGTTAGACAAAGGAAATCCGCTAAACGAACAACTTCTTATCCTTTAACTTCAAATACGGCAACCATCACTCAAACAACAGCTTCTTCATCAGGAACCACTGAAACAAACACATTTTCCAACTTTTTCAGCAACAGACCAGGTTCAAGCAAATCGAAATAAATTTCCACTGAAATGGGCAGTGACACAAGTTGCAAATAATCTGTAAAGTGTTAAGTGTTTGCGAAATCCGCACCATATATGTTTTAATGTGATGAGAGCGAATTTAGCAAGTTTAGTGAATCACGTTTTATAGATTCACGAAAGCAAATTTCTTAAAAATGATTACTTATTTTGTAAATAGCGTGAAAATCGTTATGAAAAGCATTTATGTACTTGTCATTCCCACTGTTGTTTCAATGTTGACAGTCAGACGTTGCGTTTTTAATTTTTTATGTTGTGCTCAAATGGTGCCAACAAAGCCAAAAGATGTGCAATATCTTATTGAAAAGGTGTTATTAAATTGAAGATTATAATTTCCTTATTAATGATTTTGATTCCATCATTTATTAAGCCTATGATTCCTGTTAAGTTTTGTAACAAATCGCAAATCACAGTTAATTGAAAATGGACTATTTTCTATTTTACAATAACCATAGAAATGTTATAAATTTAAGATTTTTCTTCTGGCTTTTCGTTTGCGGATTCAAGTGCAGATTTGATGCCGGCCTTTTTCAATGTTTCAATCAATTGGCCATTTTGGTGCATCTGAAGAATAATATCGCAGCCACCGACAAATTGCTTATCGATAAATACTTGAGGTATCGTCGGCCAATTCGTATAATCCTTGATGCCTTGTCGTAATTCCTCGTCGCTGAGAACATCTACACTTTTGAAATCAACTCCGTGCATTGCCAAAACCTAATCACGAGTGAAAGAATGAGTTGACATAAGAAATGACTGCTTTTTACATTATATGGCAATCGAAAATACGTTATGAAGTCAAATCAAACATATGGGTGCTATGGTCTGCAAAGAATGAGCTTTCGCTGTTTGGTTACTGTGCGACAAACGCTGAGAACGAAGAGATTGAAGGTAATGAGCACATCTTACCATTGAGACTGCATTGCTGAATCCACATCGCGGAGCGCCGTGAACTCCTTTCATGAACACTACCACTTTGTTCTCGTCGATTAACTTTTCGATCTTTTTGGTTGTGTCCGCGCTCGAAAAGCATCTGATTGCGGTGCAAACGAGCGCAGGACGTCGAGTGGCAGTCAATGCTGTCGTCCGTACAATGGTCAACATTTTCACGTGCATAGCTTTTACTCTCACCGGCAGCAGACGTCGCTCACGAGGTGCAGACTCGAGCGCGCAAATTGCGATTCGCGTTCTTATCACATTTTTATTTTCAGAATTGAAAACGAAAGCGGAACACTTAGCTTTTGCTTAGTTTTAAAGCAGTGGTTGAAACAGCGTAACACTTGAAGGTATCGACGTGATTACGAACAGGATCACCATTGTTGTGCTCAAATATTAAATATTTTTTGTAAAAATTTTCTTAAAGAGGAGAAGAAACAGAAAGAAAGCCAAGTCGGATTATTTTGATTTTTCTGACTCTACTCTACCTTGATAGTGATTGTAATGTTCTCATTAAAGGCTTTCTAACTGTTTTGAACTTGACTGCAAGCGCAATAGTTTACCTACAGTCGTTGGCAAAAGAACCCGCACAAATTACTTTAGAGGATGGCTTCTGCCATCTATTGTCTAAAATCAAAAATATTAATGAGATTGAACGGCTAACAGATGGCAGACGCTATTCCTAAAGTAGTGTAAGTGCTTTTGCCCTTGACTGTAGTCAAACTATTGCGCTTGCAGTCAAAGTTCAAACAGTCCGAAAGCCTTGAATGAGAACATTACAATCGCTATCAAAGAAGATTAGAGTCAGAAAAATCAAAATAATCCGACTTTTGGATTTTTCTGTTTCTTCCCTCCCTTCATGCAAAAAATTTTTATAAAATTTTTACAAAAAATATTTAATATTCGAGCACAAAAATGGTGATCCTTTTCGTAATCACGTCGATACTTTCAAGTGTTACGCTGTTTCGACCACTAGTTTTTGAGCAAGATTTTCATCAATAAACGTGGCGTACGAGAGATCCGCATGAGAAAGAAAACTTATTCCCAATCCTTCCCATTCTCACTAATAGAATGGAAAAACGTGGCACCTCATTCTCGTTCTCGTTCCATGCAAACCTTTTTTGCGCTCAACAAAGAGATCAACTCATTCAAACTTTTTTCAAGCTGAATATACATCATTTTGAATTGAATTTACCTTTTTTCGAAAATGCAAACTACCGTATATCCTCAGATTATATGCCATGGCAGTATACCTCGAGTGGAGAACAATTTGCTCAAAAATGAAAAAAGCACTTTCTGCCACTGGCAACGGTCCCATAAAAATAAAGATTACCATGGCACTAAACCTAAAGGTATAGCGAAGGGTGGCAGAACCTCACACTATAGTGCCATGGAATATAATCTGAGGATACACGGTGTTAAACATAATCGAAGTTCTAATTATTAAAAGAATTATTAGTTTAGTTATACAGTGAAGAAAACTGAAAAGTTGTTACTTGCAAACACTTTCGAGAAATCATTCATTCAAGACTCAAGTTCATAGTTGAATAAGTTTATTATACAAAAAATAATACACGTGTGAGATACACCCTTTTACAATAAATTTATTCAATTTTTGTTTTATGCTGTTTATGGAATAGTTTCGTGCACTCAAATTTATGAAGATGCGAACTTTTCATTGCGCTCAATGCGCTCTCTCTTATACAGTTTTACTTTGTCATCGTGTTTAACCTCATTACGAGTACTGCGAAAATGTTTGCACTGTGCGACTGGACACTGAGGCATCGGACGCGAAGAGAGGTGAACACTGCTGAGGCAGAACTCGAAGTGGGTGAGCGATCGCCGAGTGGCGGCGCGCGGCGCGAACAGCAGCTGTTGCGTGCGCCCGTCGGAAGAGTTGCGAACGCAGCGCCGTTTGAAAGAAGCGAAATGGCGGAGTTTTGATTGTTTGACAACTGGCGACCGTTTCGCGAAAAGCGCGTTTCTCCTCAATTCTGTGCACGTTTTGCGGTTTTCGCGAAACTCAGCTTTAATGGAAGCAAAGCGACACTCGAGCGAAGAACAGCTTTGCGATAACGACGACGAAGAATTGTGCAGCGAGAAGAGGGAAGCGGAGAGCAGCGAAGACGAAGCGGTCTGCGATTCCCTCATCAATTGTGCCATCAGTAAAAAGCGAAAACTTGAACTCAACAAAAATGCGCTCTGCAAGAACGATTCGAACACTAAACGCGTTTCTCTGATTTCCGAAGAGAACAGTTGCGACAACAGTGCATTCAACTGTGCGAACGTGAAACCATCTCGTCTTCAGGAATGGCTGCAAATGTTCCACAACTGGTCGAACTGCGAACGACTCGCGGCACTCGACGCACTTGTGTCCAGCGAGATCTGCGACATTCAACAGATTCGATACCTTCTCTCGCTGATCGAGCCTCAATTGCAGCGAGATTTCATCAGTTTGCTGCCGAAAGAATTGTCGCTTTATGTTTTAGCCTTTTTAGAACCAAAAGACCTTTTGAAAGCCGCTCAGACTTGTCGATATTGGCGCATACTGTGCGAAGATAATCTTTTGTGGCGAGAGAAGTGCCTCGAAGAAGGCCTGTTAGACGACAACGAAACCATTGTCGATCTGTTCCGCAAAAGGCTGAGCCGGACTCCAGTCTCTCCTCTTCCTTCTCCATCAGCATCAACAAGTTCAACAGCCTCTGTAAATTCACCTTTCGTTCGCTCAGAATACAAACTCGCCTATCTGCGACAAAAATCAATAGAATACAATTGGAGGTACGGACGATTTCCAAATGATTCGGAAACTTCTTCCACGTCTTCGCGAAAATGTCGTTACATGAAAGAAATATTGCATCTCAAAGGCCACGATGACCACGTAATCACATGTCTCCAATTCAACCCTAATTCTAACCTTATTGTTAGTGGAAGTGATGACAACACACTGAAAGTGTGGTCCAGCAAAACAGGTAGATGCCTTCGCACACTAACAGGCCACACCGGAGGCGTGTGGTCGTCGCAATTGTCGCCAAACAATATAGTCATTAGTGGCTCAACTGATAGAACACTGAAAGTGTGGAATGCACTTACAGGCGAATGCATTCATACATTGTATGGACACACATCTACTGTTCGATGCATGGCCTTACACGGGAGCAAAGTGGTCTCGGGATCACGTGATGCCACACTTCGGGTTTGGGACATAAATACGGGCGAATGTTGTCATGTTTTAGTAGGCCACGTGGCCGCTGTCCGATGTGTGCAGTTTAACGGCAAAATCGTCGTTTCGGGTGCATATGATTACCTTGTTAAAGTATGGGATGTTAACTCTGAAACATGTCTACATACCCTTGAAGGGCACACAAATCGTGTTTATTCTCTACAATTTGATGGCGAAAATATCGTCAGCGGTTCTCTCGACACATCGATTCGAGTTTGGTCGGCGACAACAGGAGTGCTTAAACACACACTCATCGGTCATCAGTCGCTGACCAGCGGCATGCAGCTTCGAGGCTCGATCCTCGTTTCTGGTAATGCCGACTCAACAGTGAAAGTGTGGGACATCAACAACGGCCAGTGTTTACAAACTCTCGCGGGACCTAATAAACATCAAAGTGCAGTGACATGTTTACAGTTCAATTCTAGATTTGTCATAACATCGAGTGACGACGGAACAGTTAAATTGTGGGATCTTCGCACTGGTGAATTTATTAGAAATTTAGTGTCTTTGTCGAGTGGTGGAAGTGGTGGAGTTGTATGGCGGATCCGTGCTTCAAACACGAAACTGGTTTGTGCCGTTGGCTCTCGGAATGGCACTGAAGAAACAAAACTTTTGGTTCTTGATTTCGATCCCGATGACGATGATTTTATGGATAACGTTTGAACGGTGTGACAGATTGCTACTCATTTAGTGATATTTCCATCTTTTACTTTAATCATTCAGTTTGAAGTGTGTTTATTTGCGTGAAGAAAAGTTCTGAGTTTGTCACGAATCAACGTTTATTGTGCAGCATTTTAACAAATAAATCATATTTTTTCTGATGATTCGATCTTTATTCGATAACGTTCAAAAAAAAGTTTTGAGATTTAGAAATGTTTATAAACTGATTCTGTGCCCAGCAAATTATGTGACACTCGGTGAATGTTTATTGGCAATTAAGTTAACACTTATTGTTTTTCCCGTGTCTTAATTTAAGTTTTGAGATTATAGTGTTGTAAATGGCGTTGTTGCGCTTTATAAACGGCCAGCGTCGTTTTTCATCCTTTGGATCAATGTGCTTGATGCCAGGAGCGTGCACAAGAAACGCATTGTCCAAAATTAATAAATCATAGTTGAGTAAACACATTTCATACATCTGCGGTCGATTCAAATTTTAAGCACCAACAAGCGAAAGCAATACGAACCTGTGACATTTTATCCCTCTTCCCCTCCCACGACAACCTTTCTTCATACAAAGGCTCCGCATTCGTGCCGATGTACAAAGGTTCCCAAGCGTTATGATTTGCTAAACGTTTTGTGGACCGAAATACATTTAAAGTATTGTTATAAGGCAATGTTTGAACCCATTTCTCGCGATCAGGAAAGTTCTGACAAGCATCACAAACCCATTTGTGAAAAAATATTGCATTTCCTATGAAAGTGAATTAAATGGATTAATTAAGCTTTTTGATTGTGCAAACCTTTTTTAATCATTTTTAAAAGCTCAGCTTTGGTACGAGGAGCAGAAAAACCAGCTTTTACTTCAAAAATGGGTAAGACATAAACATGAGGCACGTTTGTTTTCACATGTGGCACTAAGTCGTTTTTCTCATTCTCAAGCAAATTCATAAACATGGGAATGATGTTAATACTAGGATACAGTTCGATGTCTGAAGCGAGAAGATACTTGGTTCGAACTGAAAGACGAGCAACATTGCGAGCAACATTTATTGGGTAAAGAAGCTTATTTTCTTTTCGAAACGGTTCTTTAAATTTTGACAACAGATCCTTAAAAGTCAACGAACAATCGAGAAGCGTATGATTAACAAAAGATTCTGGAGACGTCATATTTTGTAAAGATGGTCCATAGAGGTTGTCATACACAAAATGCCATGAAACATGTTCACGAATGCATTTATCACGACACTTCCTTAAGTAGTACACAACGTTTGTTGAGACCATAAAATCACTTCCGGGTGCATAAATTGCGAGAGAAATAGGGCCTTTCCAACGATCGCACAGCTCTTCGACATGATTTAGGAATTCAAATGTGCCTTGTGTGGATAGTGTAACACTACTGTTGAAATCAACACTGTTTGCCGAGTCCGATGGTACGAACTCTCGAATTACCGAGTAGCCATTTCTTTTTTCAGTCTTCCACCAAATATAATTCTGTGTGATCCTTGGCAATGAAAGACTTCCGCTTCCGATAGAAACGCCTTCGTCTTGAACCTGTTTGCGAGAGAAGGCGAAAAAGAAGGCCGATCAGAAAAAGTAGATTCTTATTCGAGCGAAGAGAAAGAGTAAACAAACCGTTTCAAATTTTTTGCCACCACCGGTCTCATCGCTGAAGTGATTCACTTCGTTCTTAATAAAAGAATTACTAGCATTGAGTAAAACAACGCAAGGAGTGAGCTTTTCGTTGTTTGATCGCAGGTTCAGTATTTGATAGAAAACGAGCAATACGTTGAATACGATCACTACTTTGAGCACGTGTCTTGAATCACATCGCGCGCACACGAACCATAATCGCATCGCTCTTTGCTGGTTTCGCGCCTCGTTTCGCGCCCGTTTCGTCCGTTTCGCTTTAATCTGCAAAAACCATATTAAAAACAAATCGAAAGATGCCAATTGCAATGCATCGTGCGATCAACGCTCTCACTGCTCGTTCGCACGCAGGGGTCATTTCCACTCAATGTCTTCGTCTTGTCTTTCTCTGCTATTTCCGCTTCAAGTCTATTGCATCATTGCGGGCGAATGTGCCGTTCACTTCTTTTGTGAGTAATGATCACATCAAAGCAAAGTCTTGTCTCTTACCGCTTATGCCTCAATATTTTCCGCAACTCAACGAAGTAAGCTTTAAGATCCTTTGAAATCGGTTCAAACAGTTGAAAATTTCTAAAAATTTTATAAATTGACCTTAAAAAATTCAATTCAATTAACTCAACAGCTAAATTCCATTCAAAATCTGTCGAAAAGTTTAATGTACTGTTTTAGTTATAATCTTCGATATAATTACAAAGAATAATAAATTTTAATTATAAAAGAGTAAATTATGCTAAAATCAACTGAAATTACAGTGAAACTTCTCTACAAAGGACACCAGAGGGGCCTAAAAAATCTGGCCGTTATAAAGAGGTGGCCGTTGTAGAGAGGGCATCTTTAATTGAGTTAACTTAGGAGGGTATTTTATTTAAGTGTTTGTTAGTGGAAGTGACCGCTTAAGAGAGGTGTCCGTTAAGGGAGGTTTTACTGTATCACTATTCTTATCTTTTATGAGATAGGCGCAGTAAAACAAAAACTTAAATTGCTTTTGCAGTGATCACTACTTTTTGCTTTTTTTGGTCTTTCGCCTGCATGTTTGCACGTTCCTAAAGCATACACTAGAGGTGTCAACAAGATGAAATAGAGATTCAAAACCCTTTCGTTTCCTGTAATCTATTGGGCTGTGCCATCCCTTCCCATCCCGAAAATCCCGCAGTCCCGTAAAAGCCATATCCCTTAGCCCCATGCTCCGTCAATCACTTTATGTTAAAACCGTATAATCCTTGCTTCCGTTTAACCCATTTGTTCAGAATTATCAACGAAGCACAAATGCAAATGCAGAAAATGAATAAATTCTTTATTTATGAAGTTTCGAGAAACTTTTTTCCTTTAATTATTAGCGGTGCAAGAATTTTCAGTCACGTTCGCGCTTGTATTTTTGAAAATCACGCACAGTTTTTTTACGGTTTTTATAGTCAAATTAATCTGTAATATTGAAAGGGTTTCTCACTAAAAACACTTTTATACCTACAAAATTTGCTCAAAATTGTTGAGTGACACTTTAAAAGTGTCCCTTGTTAGCGCAACTGTAAATAACATGATTGACAATCATGTCATGTTCACGCTTTTATCGTGAACGTGATGCGTGTCCACCTTGATTTCCATTATGTTAAAACGTAAGAGCATGAATAAAAGAGTATTCTGTTTTTCTAGGCTAAGAACGCTTCTCATGTCGGTATCTTGTCTTAAACTGTCAACTGAACAGGTGGTCTGTTCGAAAGGTTTTTACAATTTGGACGGCTTACGAGGAAACTGATAAAGAATTAATCCAAACTCGTCAGTTTCTGTAGAGACGGATTTGTTTGTGAATCGTTTTTCTATTTCCCTTTGATACCTCTACTACAAACTAAGCATTTAGATGGAAAATCTGAAATCAAAATTTAAACTAATCAAAAATTGCAAATAAAAGTTTATTTTCCTATCCTTCCTTTTGATCCTTTCTATTCTATTTATTCTTTGTTGTATATAATATTAAATAAATGCAATTGAAATTTTTCCCGACTTGCAAAAATGAGAAATCACGCAATTTTCATTTGTTTAGCATCGGCTCAGCTCTATTGAATTTTTTTGCTGTTTTTCTCCTTTCATGGACTTTGTCTGAATTAAACTTTTTTATCAAATCTTTATAAACTTTTGCAACTCATTAAAGTTTGTAGCTGAATTTGAGTTAAAATTTTTGAAATTTCGTTAAAATCATTTTATAATGGTCATAAGTAGGGAGCGGATTTTGTGTGGTTTTAAATGCACAAAATGTGTGTGTGGTGTGTGGTAAAAAATTGGAAAAATGTGTGGTACAAATGTGTGGTTATTTTTTCTTAAAAATTTTACAAAAAGTCGTTAAAATTAACGAAAAAATATTTTTTCTAGATTTTCTTCTTTGAATCTTTGTCGATTATAGCGGAGAATTGCATTATTCTTAAAAAAAGATCGCTCTAAATCATCTGATACTAAATAAGCAAAACGCGTTTTCATCTTAAAATCAAAATAAGATCATCTTGCTCCAAAAATAATATTATATCAGAATTTTTCTGGACTGGATTTTTAATTCATTATAAATACGATTCTCTCTTTAAA
>NCKU01003323.1:0-10812 GCA_003675995.1 Dinothrombium tinctorium | reverse complement strand
CGATGGTTTTTTATTTTTGTAAAGAATAAAATTCTAAGTTTCAAAATAATTGAAAATTTCAAAACCTATTATGCTGAGTTGTAGTGAACTTTTCAGGTTGCGAATTTCAAAAGTGAGCCTATCATTTGAAACTCTTTCAAACTCCTACACTGAAGCCGCATGAAAACAAGAGTTTTTCTCTTTTTCACTCTATTGTAGAATATATTAAAACTGAATATTTTTTTACATAATTAGCTTTTAATTTTCAAGATTACTAAACTACTGAATTACATTCATCAAGAATATTGTAAGACATTCTTTATGAAATTTTTTGATAAATTTTTAAAACTATTTCTTGCATTTCAAAGAAAATTTTCGTATTGATCATCAATCTTCATATTGATTTTATATATTAAATAAATATAAAAATAAAAATTTTAAATCTTTGTTCCAATGAATTATCTCTTCGTTTTATCATTTCTTTTAAACGAATAAACATTTATACAATTCATTACAAATAAATTTTTAGATAAATTTATTGATGTAGTAGCTTGAGTGAATAATTATATATTAAGCTCAGCTTATTTAATTTCTAATGTTCTTTAATTAATTCAGATTTCGAGAAATGTAAATTAAATTTGGAAAGCGGCCGAAAGCACATCTCTAATCCGATAGTGGAGATGCTGAAACGTGCTGGTGTGGACACATTGGGTGGCTTCTCTATAGGAAAACGCAAATCTTATTACTGATATCTATGAATATGATTTGTCTCGCTATTGGTGATGTTCTATTGTGGCAGACCTTTGAATGTTTGTTTTTGTCATTGTCATATTTCCTACAAACAAGAAATCTGAAGCAAATAATGTTTAAATTACGTGTAACCCTAAAAGCAAATTTATGTATAAATTCTTAAATGAACGAAGATGACATTTAATCATTGAATGAATGTAGTTAAAAAATAAAATATTCACAGTCGATTTTGGTTATGACGAGATTGTTTATGTAGTAACAAAATTATATGAATGACTTTTTAAGTAAAATAAATATTCAAGTAAATCTTTAAATTAAATTATTGAAAAAACCGCGTTTTTATTTTTGATTCATGATCTGAATAAAAAGTTCAATCTTAATTTGCACTCATACATAAATTTCGTTGAAAAAGCTTCTGCTTTTTATAAAAAGTAATTTAATTTTTGTAATGGCACTTATATTTCACTTATTTGGCTTATCTTTTCTTTCATCTTTTTTCTTTTGATTGCTTTACTTAAAATTCACTGGAAATGCTCTGCAAAATATAAATTTGAAAATAGGAATATAGAAAAATCTTTAGATAGGAGAAAATCGACTTCATCCTACGCATTTGGATCTTGTTTTAGCTTTAAGAGAAACTTTTCGAGTGAGATTTTCTTTTCAGAAAACGAGCCTTCACATGCCTCTTATTGCGAATTACTTGAATTGAATCCGCTCAATTACTTCATAGACTTATTAAGAATAATAGCAAGTAAAAAAGTTTGCTAAACCAAATTTTAAGCCTACCTTTATTTTGGTTTATGATCGCTGGTTAATTAAAATGCCAACAATTTAAATGTAAATTTTACATAAAAGCTCTTATCCTTTCATTTTAGCGGTCACTACATTCAACCTTTGTTCAATTGAAAGGTTCAAAATGCAAATGATGTGCGAATTGTTATTGCAAATTACTTTGTTTAAAACAAGTTTATTTGTCGCACTTTCACTTTTTCAAATTGCATTCCACGCTAAATTCAAAAGTTCATTTCCTTTGTTGCGTAGATCTTAAATGAAATTTTCAATTTATTTCAATCACTTACCTTTGTCGTTATCAATAAAGAGAAAAATATTTTTTCATTGAATGCATTCTTTTTGATAAAAATTTTGCTATTGACTTTTATTTTTGTGAATATAATTAAACGAAGCTTAAAAGCACTCGCTTCTAGATTCAAATATTGTCTAACAATTTTTAAGTTTAATCCAAAACTTTATTTCATCGCTAAGATTTGCTCAATGTTTTGAAATTATAATTTTCAAAATTTTTTAAATTTATGAATTTTCGATGTCGAAAATTAAAAAGAAAAAATAGTGAGACGAATAAAAACTGAGCGCCTCTGATTTTATGGAGTACATTTAATCAATCATATGGATGTCACACAAGTAACAGGATTCAATTCGGTGAAATTTTGTTCACGGAGCAGAGGAGAAACCATTGAGACAGTAAGACTGTTACAAGTTCGATAGACTATTGAAGATATGAATTATATGTTTATTGTATCGGTTTGATTAAAAAAATCAATTGACTTTTATAAATTTCCTCCCTCGAGACTTCTAAAAGATTAAAACGATCTTCTTTTTTGATTAAAATAAGAGTAAAAGTGAATTTTTATTTTAAACGCGAAAACTTGAAAAGAGAACGTTTATGTTTTTAATTTTTGTTTTCATTGTTATAATATCTACTGAAAATTTTGTTTATGGCAAAATGGCATTGAAATTATGTTCTGATTACTGGACTGATGGGCTGCGGCTTGAGTAATCAGGCAACAAATGACTATTAACTAGACATTAAAAGAAAATTTTCCTTTTAACTGGCGAATTCTTTAAATTTTGATTGAATAAATTGAAAATCAAGGATCCTAATAAAAATAATTAATAATCAATGTTTTTATCGAAAATTTCTCTAAAAGTCCTATTTCAGTTTGGTGTTTTCATAATTCGTGCTTATGGTGTTTCTTTAACTCCCTTTTTCAGTCTCATGTGAAAAAATTTTTATCTATTGACATCATTTCATTAAAAACGATTTAAAATTGAAAATTTTCATGTTTACCTAAAGTATAAGAATAAATAGAAGCGATAAGCTTTGTATGATAATTTAAAAAGGAAAACCGGCGATAATTTAAAGCTTTTAAAAATTTAAGTTTGAAGTACCAATCACTTGAATTTAAACTTTCTAACATTTAACATTAATTTAGTTTAATATTTTCATATTTGAGCAGTTGATGAATTTATTGATTAATGAAAATTAAATTCATAACCGTTTTAAAGCTACCTGTTCTTTCAAATGAATTTTAATCGAAGTATTTAGATATAAAAATTTAGCGACTTTGTGATGATTGAACAAAAATTTTTCGAACTTAAATTTTTTGAATATCATATTATTGACTTTCAAACTATTTTCTTAAGATATGTGTAGATTTCACAATATCTTGAACAAATTGTTCGAAATAAATATCGATTGATTTATTACCAGAATTGGAGTAATAGAAAGTTATATTTAAGTCGAAAATTGAGAAAGCTTATGTCAGATGCATAAAAACTCTTCTCGTTATGAATATTAACGTGTAAATTAAACTTCCGGAGAAAAGGTAATTGATTTACATATGAAAATTATGTGAAAAACTCGATCTTTTTGTTGCACTCTGAACACCTCAACCAAAAATGATAAAGAAGACATATCACTAAACAATCATTAACAATCATTTTTTACAAATTGCCTAAAATAATTTTATGAAGTAAAACTGAATTTTGATATACTTGATATCAACTTATTTACTTTATAACGGTTTGATTGTATAAAGAAACATTTTTGATTTTGTTTCTTTCTCCATCAAATAATAACTGACCAAATTTTCTCTTGGTGACTGTATAATTCAAAAAAGTTTTTGAAGAATCGAATTATTTCCGGCGATTGAGTTGATGAATCTTAAATTAAAAGCGTTAAAATCAAATTTTGAACATTCTGAAAACTGTTTGAACATTGATTTATTGAATGAAAAAAGTGATTAAAAAATTTTGAGTAATTAAAAGATTTTTCAAGAAAAATTAAACCTTCGGAAATGAAAAATAAATTTTCTCTCATTATTTTCTTTTACTATAAGTAAAATAAAATAAATATAAAATACATAAAATTACTTTTTATATGAAAGAAAATTAGTTTTCCTTCATCCATCTTAACACAAGTTAATTGTAAGTTAATTAACAATCATTTTCCATTATTTTTAGTTTATCTTTCGCAATTAAAATCTTTAAATAGTAAAGATGAAAGTTTCCTGAAGGCTTTGACTGCTAGTGAGCAGATGTGAGATGGTTGTGCAAAGTTTATGCATCAAACAAGGCAGCTCTACTGTTTCTTGACCAATCAAAGCTCACTTGTGGCCTTCTGCGGTCATTTCCTTCCTTAAGTTCCTATGCCTTAGTTAATTTTAGACTTTCAGATGAGCAGAAGTTTTTTGCGGGAGTACTAGTTTAATTTAAGCCGATGCTACAAAAGAATTAGTTTTTCTTCAAGTTTAAGACCAAAACGTAATTGTGAGTTTGAACTATTCATTTAAATTTGAAGTATTCAAGATTTTCAAATCATTTTCTAGATATAGTTAGATGCAATCTAGTAAAAGCATAAATACTTTTGCATAAAAACTATGTATAAAAGGTACTAAGTACCGTAAATAAACGTTTATAGACATTTTATAAAGCACCACGTAAACAGCATTTTGTAAACATTTTCGTTTTTGTAATGAACGAATATTTCAGTTTCAATTTTTGATCTTTTGAATTTAATATGATTTTTTCATTTGTAAACAGAGTGAATAGAAACTTTCATTTCGGATAGACTTAAAACAACAAAAGCACACACACACTCTCACTCAAACTGCGAAATTTTCTGATTACCTTTTATATCAAAGTTTATTGCAAATATTTGTTTATTTCAAACAGAGCATTCGATTGTTTGTTTTCTTGAATTATGAAAAATGAAAAATAAAATTGTGAATTTATTTCGTTCTGAAATCAAACAAATGATAAAATAGTGAAAACTTAAAAAACATAATAAAAGGATATAAACTGAACTTGCACAATGTTTTATCATTTATACAATGGCATTTGAGTTTTAAAATGAGCAATTTTTTAAAGCCGAAATTTGAGAAGAAACAGGGAAGTTAGAGGAAAGAGAAAAGGCTATGGCAATAAATTTGTTTTGTAGAGGAAAAATTTGTCGTTTTTCTTATTGTCTCCACAAACAGACCTCTATCGGGGTCAATCTTTAGGACCATTAAATGTGAATCTCTTTACAAGAGGTAAATATCGAGAAGGAAATGTGTCTTGTTTATTTTAATTGTTCACATATCTTACCTTCTTCAAAAGTTTTTTTTTGAATGTGTGAAACTGTCTTTAAAAACATTTTGTTTATTTTGAATTTGAAATTATTATAACATTGTTCAAGAGCTTTTATATACCAAAAGTTCTTAAAATACAATTGAGAGGTACAATTTTAAACGGGATGGTGTAGTATAAAGCCAAAATACAAATAAATAAAAAATGTTTATTTTAATCCCCAACACAGCGTAAAAAAACTGAAATCACAGTACAAATGCAATGCAAAAAATTTGAAGCAAGAAAAACTGGAGATTTAATCAAACATAAAAGTCTGCTATTTAAAAAACGTTTTCTTTAAAAATGTTTAATCTAGTTCAAAATTAACGCACTGCCAATTTTGAATAAAAAAAATTGAAAACAAACTTTTTTATGGTCAATCTTTTGTTGATGTTGCGTTGCAATTATTTTTTTATTTTAACAAACTTTTGCACTTCAATGAATAATTTAAAAATTTTTTACATTTAGCAATTTGACTTGAAGAACTGTTATTTGAGTTTTTTACATTGCATTTATGCAACTTGGTATATTTAGAAAATTTCCTTTCTTTATATTTTCTTTGCTTCTTTTCAGTGTGCTAAAAACTTAATTTGAAACTTTGAAAACGTTCTTTGAAATTTGATTTTCATCTTTCATAATTACATTAAAATCGGTTTTTTTTTATTTAAACTGATTAAAAATGAGGTTAAAATTAAAATTTAATTTTATATTTCCTTCAAAAAAGCGAAAAATTGTAAATAGAAAGAGAATGAGAAAAATTACATGAATATTAAATTCAATTACTAAATTAAAACTAACCCTAATCTCCCTTATAATGAAAGACTCAAATTCCTTTGAATCTAACTACTATGATTATGCCAAAAATTAAAGTTAAGAAAAAGACGACTCAATTCCTCATAATTGACATTCAAAATTTGATTTTAAAGATACAAGTTAAATAAACAAGATTAGAAAGTAAATTTTATGTAAATAGTTTTTATTGAGAAATTTATGAAATGTTAATTTTTATTGACTAAGGTTTTATATATCTTTGTAAAAATTGAATTCTTGCGAAAGAATAAATATAAATTCAAATGAGATATTAATTGAAATTTTTTAATCATTAAAAAAACATCAAAATTTCTCCTTAGATATTTGTTAAATTTCATTTTGCCAAAGATTATATAATGAAATTTTAAAATAACAATTGAAAATTTTCATAAATAATTAATAGTATAGTTATTATTTTTTAAATTTTTAGATCAAAAATTTGTACTTACCTTAAATGGAGTGGCTCTTATTTGAAGTTTTATAACATTTTATTCGCTTATTCATTATAGACGAGATTTTTCGTATTTAATAACAGACTTTGTTTAATTAAATTTATCAGAAATTTCTAAAAATAATTAATCACATGGTATTCTATCAAATAACAAAATTTTGAGCAGATTTTATTCGTTCTGCCTTTAAATGCTATTTGATTTCAATATGAATAATTATGGTAATATTAACTTCTATTTAGAAACATATTTGTTTGTAATATTAATGATAACACAATATTAACGATACAAATACTATTTAAAATGAAGTGTTTTCATAATTTAATGCTTCCCAACATTTAAATATCAAAACACCCGTCTAGAGAACAACCGAATAACCATATGTTACATTTTTTAGTCAATGTTCATCCTCAAGATAATCATTATCGAGTAAAGAATAACAAAAATAAAAGATCTTGATGTGAAGGAGTACAGAGCATTTTACGGTTCGCCCACAATTTAATTGCTTTTTCAATATAAAAAAAAAATCAAATTGAATCTAAACAAAAAGCAAAGTCATCAACCATATCGTAATCGCAAGAAACTTAAAAAACGTAAATTGTCCTACATCTCTTCTTTAGCAGCCGTCACCACCAGTCTTCTCATTGTGATTTAAAAACAGTTTTTACTTTTTAAATACTTTAATTCGTGACCAACTTTTGATTGAACGGATCCGCTCTATCACATGTTGAAAATTTTCTTTAAAATTTATAAAAGCACTATTTGGCAGCCTTGATTTGAGACACATTTCTGTGAGTTTTGTATTGATGAAAAGTTTATTCGATCACCAATTTTGTAATTGCTTTCAGCTTTTGTTTTAAACATAACTCTATCAAATTGGGTGAAGATGGGTGAAGATGATATTGTTATCTCTGGTATATCGGGACGCTATCCGAAAGCTGATAATATCGAAGAACTATGGAACAATCTTATAAATGGTAAAGAAATGTACATAGCAGATGATAGTCGATGGCCTGTTGGTAAGTAAGGTGAATTTTTGAGCCCCTCCTATAAATTCAAAAACACTTCACTTTTTGAAAGTTTTTGATTGAAAAAAATAAAATCAATTTTTTCAAAATTATCTTAAAAATTGCAAAATTAAACCTTTACTCAAAATGTGTACAAACTGAGATGTTTGTGGTTAATGCAGCAAAATAATATTAATTTTGAAACATTATAATTGCTGCGTGATATCTTCTGCTTTACTTGCAACGAATACTCTACAAAAGGTAAAATCGGCACAAAATAAAATCGATTATCGAAAGTTTGCTCTACTACAATATTTTGAAAAGCGAAAATGGCATCTCTTAAAAAACTTAAAAACTTTGAAAAATTAAAACAAATATTCAAATATTTATTATTAAAAAATTGAAAATATAAAAATTTTTAAATCATTTTAACAAAAAGAGAATAACTTTAATCAATAAAACAGAAATCCAAATGAAGTAAATGAATAAAAAAAATGAGCGATGGCTTAACGAAGAAACATTCAACAATCTATGAAAGTATTGCAACGGATAATAAAAAATTATACGAATTTATTTGTTTCTTTTAATTCGAACTCTTTTTTGCGAAATTAACATACGTTCCTAAAAATCAAGACTCAATCAACAAGTTTATACATAATAAAATATTCAAAGTATTTTTTATTTATTTTATAAAATAGCGTTCACTAAATGTTTATTTAAAGGTGCAAGCTATTTTCAGTTTGCTTTAAGCTTTAATTTTAAACTTTTGATAAGTAACGCGAAAGTGTGTTTGGCAGGAGTTATTGGCTTGAAAAATTTTGTTTTGTAACAGAAAATCGTTCTTTTGTTTAGAATTTTCGCTTAAATTAACACAAAAATGAATTAAGTAAAACACTGCTTTAAAAACACGTTTTTGTATTAGATCTGTAGAGTGTATCAAAATTAAGTATGTCCAGTGTGACGTTTTGTGAATTGCAGTGAAGAATTCTTTTAGCTGTAAGAAACTTTTTATGTCACCGGTACTATATTTATTTGAATAACAGTGACCAAATAATTCTTAAAACGTGAATTTTTGAAATCTTGAACGTGATCGCAAACTAGAGATTAGCATCATCGACCGATTCTTTACCGAAATTCATAAGCCACTCGAAATCTTTTAAGCATAATATCCTTATTTTATAAATTTTCAATTTTAACTTATCTCGACTTTCTGAAAATTTATATTAATAATCAAATTTATACTTCGATTGAATAATTTTACCTCATTTCAATTTTATTCGAACGCTTTTTATGTCTAATGAATCTAACCAAACATAGTCTGGCAAGAGTATTTTTTATACATCTCTTCTTTTAAATTTAATGAAAATTAAAGCCAAACATAATGAAAAACTCATTAACAAGATGAGAAGGACAATTGAATAAATTTATTCCGAAAGGGCCTATCCAACAATGCTTCTATTATTAGAAAGGCCCTTTCGGAATAAATTCATTCAATTATTAATTTTTCAAAATAATTTAAATAACTAATAAAGGTATACAAGGAAAAATTGTATTGCCATATTGTTGATTCAGATTAATATGCATTTTGATATCAATTTAAAAAATGTTGATTTATTTCTTATTTAAAATTCAACCAATCACTCCCCATACCCTCTAAAAATCCTATGCATCACATGAGTGGCATGTATCAATTCACGCGGTGAATAAGTGCATCATAGTTTATTAATTAATCAAGATTTTTATTTATCGATTCGGAATAGTGCTTTGTCAGAAAATTGCTTCTAACAACTATTTTATAAACTCAACTTGTTATCTCCTAAAATTAAATAATATCTATTTCTCAATTGACATGAAAAGTTTTAGATGAGATGAAGGTTGAAGAAACTGGCTGTTAAATGTAAAGTCCACAGCTGCATAAAACTTTGACTGCTTTTGCTGCACTTAAAAAAGAGTAATGTTTAAACTCTCATAAAAAACAATTTGCATGCAATGTTTGATTGGAGTCCAGCTGTCAACATTCGGAACGCTTCCTCGTGAGAGTGGGCCCACTTTACTATGAGTGATTGCGAGTATCAATCAAGGTACATAGAAATATACAATGAGAAATTTTAAAGCAAAATGCTCTTTGTTATAATTGTGTAAATTTTATCATTTTGCTTGAGAATTCTTTTTTGTTTAATTTAATTTTTGTCATCTTTATTTCCATATAACATGGAAATCAAATGTTCTAATGAAAGATTAATGAAAGAGAATGTTAGCAAAATTTACAAATATAATCCATTTTTAGCAAAAAGCAAGGATTAAATCCTAAATATATGAAATATATGCTTTTCTCTAATCTGCTTTCTCATTTGCTGTTGACAAACATAACTTTGTATTACATTCTTTGAAAACACGGTTTTCACGATTTTAAAGTGACGATATGAGCATAAACTATAGAAAAATAAAAATAAAGAAACATTTTTTTTCGTAATTGAAAAGCCAACCTACAAATAAAGCGATTGATGACTTTGACTTTGTATAGGGTACGTCGGATTGCCGCAATTGAGCGGAAATTTAAAAGACATTACAAAAGTAGATGCTGATTTTTTCAAAATGGGAGAAGTTGAAAGCGATTTCATCGATCCTCAATATAGAATATTTCACGAAGTGGTTTATGAATCTATATATGATTCAGGTACGCGGTTTTTCATTGAATAGATTTTTTAAAACAAAAACCTTTTCAAATTTAAAAGGTATCATACCAGAAGCACTTCGAGGTTCAAACACAGCGGTTTTAGTTGGAATTTGCTATGAGGATGCAAATCAAACTCTGACAAACGATTTAATACTGAATAATAGAGAAAGAGCAATGCTTAAAGAAGGCCCTTTAGCCATATCGAAAGCGTTCGGATTCACAGGAGCTTCATTCGAGATCGATACTGCTTGTGCCTCGAGTTTCTCTTGTTTCAATGAAGGTGTGCTCTTATTAAAAGCGGGTGAATGTGAAAACTTAATCGTTGGAGGAGTTGTTTTACATTTAACACCCAGTTCGGCAATGGGATTTTTTCGATTGCGAATGATTTCACCCGACGGTAAATCAAAGTGCCTGGACGAAGCAGCTAATGGTTATTGTAGATCAGAGGCGATTGTTTCACTCTTTCTTCAAAAACGAAAATTTGCGAAACGAATTTACTCAATTGTGGTGGGATGTAAAACCAACTCTGATGGTTTCAAAACAGAAGGCATAACATATCCGAGTTTCTCAGCGCAGAAAACATTGTTGAAAGAAACAATATTAGAGTCAAGAATAAATAGCGACGATGTTGAATACATTGAAGCACATACGACAGGAACCGCGGCAGGTGACCCGATCGAAAGCAAAGCTATTCTTGACACATATCGCGAAGAAAGTATGAAGCCGCTTCTAT
>NCKU01003322.1:0-15498 GCA_003675995.1 Dinothrombium tinctorium | reverse complement strand
ACTCATTTCAGTTGTCAACATTATTTTTCAATAATTTCAAATAAATTATTTAATTTCACAAATTAAATAAACTTCGATTTTTTTCGAAATAAAGTTTTTTAAGTGAATATCATTTTTACCATAAGTATTTATGTTTATTTTTCAATACAACATTTAATTCTCTTATATTTGGTTCATATTTGTTTGCAAAATGTATTCAACATTGCTCTCAATTGAGAACAGAAGGTCTATACCCAATTGTGTTTTTACCTAAAGCATTTCAATTAAATGCGTGTCATTACCGATGTGTGGCTCTTTGAAAAACACTTTTGAATTACCATCATTGAATTTTTTCATTTTTCGTTAAATTAATTCATTGTCATCACATCATACAAACAATGTTACATTTTATCAATTCAATTCAATATTAAGATATAGTCGCCCGATTTTTGCTCGATAAAACAAATGAAAAGTTATGTTTGATCGTAATTAGAGTATTTTTCTCGTAGCCACCTATCAGTGACGGTATTGACGGTATTGACATGCTTTACTTATCTGTATAAACAAAATATTATTTTATAATGAATTGCAGTGATAATAAAAACTCGAATCAGAAGATAACATTCAAACAGTGAATATGATTGAAAGCATTTATTTCATAAGGACTTTTCGTAAAAAATTGCGTAAAGCACGATATGCGCTTATGAAATTCATTCATTTCGAAAGTCAAAAATTTTGCACAAAATTAGGCAATTTTTATCCATGTAGAACTGGACATAGTTTGCTTTTAAATAGCTCTATATGAGACCATTATGAATTAATCTTTATGATTCTAAACCTTTTTTATTTATTTTTTCGTCTATTCGTTATTTAATTTATTTTTATTTTCTGTTGCATTGCCAGATTTTTATTTTATTTGTAATTTATTTGATTAAAAAACTGGATATTGCGCAAATTATTAATCATATTTAATAAATTCAGTACTGCAACAATTAATATCAAAACTATTGTAGCAAAATTTTGATATTTAAATTCGACGAATGCTCGTAAATAAGCCACGGGAGAAGAGGACTTAGAGAATTCACAATTGTAATTTGAAAAATGAAGAGCTTTATGTGTTAATTTTTTAGCTTCACATAGTTATTTTAATTGTTGGGAAATTAAATATTGAATGAAAGCAATACAATGAATTTATTAGCACGTAAAAGAGAGAGAGAGAGAAGTTCGCTATGATTTTCAGAGGAGCGTTGAGATAAGCGATCTTTTAAAACGAGCGCTACATAACTGTACTATTGTGGACAGAAAAGTTTTTACTTAGCAGACAAGGGCGAAGGTATATGAAGCTTTTTCTGTCCACAGTAGTACACCTCCTGCCAAAATGTTTTGCAATCTCATGCTTACAAAACCGGTAATTATATCAAAACATTTTGGAAGAAGTGTACGAAAAAGAGCTGTGAAAAATAAAAGTAAATGAAAACGTGCAAAAAAAAACAAGAGGTCAGTTGAGGTCAGCGAAGTGAGCGTTAACAATGGCTTTTTAAATTGAAGCTCTGTTTGCGGTCGAAATTCGCGAATCGAAAACTCGTTCTTCGAAGTGTCTCTTTGCGAGCGTCGAGTTGAGGGAAATGTGGAGAGCGTCCCTCTCTCAGAGATGAGTGATTCGCAAACGACGAGCAAATTTGCCGTCAATTGAGTAGAAAAATGGATAAATTTTTAGTGGACTTCGACCTGGTTTTGGATCAATTGGAAGCCGAGGAGATGCTCGACGGACACCACTCGCCTGCGGACGTATCGCTGAAGCGAACGCCCGCAAACGATGCTTGCGCTGACCTCAATAATTGCGTAAATAATTGCGTACAGAACAGTGATGAAAAGCGCTCGTCGAACGAAGCGATCGTCGAAAGCGTCGATTTAAGTAAACAAGAATCTCAGGACGCAAGCAGTGAAAACGATCGTTCGTTGTGTTCACAAATAGAAACCGATTGTATTCAATCAACGCTTGAAACGGTTGATGAACTCGCTCTATTGGCGTCTGATCGCGATATCAACGCACAGCACACTGAATCGTGCGATACGAGTAAATGTAATTTGACACCGAATGGTGAGAATTGCGACAAAAAAGATGAGGCGTTAACGAACGATGAGAGCAGTTCTGTCAAATGTGATACGAATAATCCTATTAGATTTGGTGATTGTGTTGTGACTAATTTGACTGAAGAAGAAATTCATACTTATTTATCAGATATCGAAGAGCAAATCATTGATAAAGAAAATGACAACGAAACAAACGGCGAAGTTAAATTTTCAGAAGGTTTAAATTGTGACAATACTGTAGACGCCGGAGATGTCTTAAATAATGACAATGAAGAAGTGAATAAATACGCAACGAGACCTTCTTCATTGATGCTTCCGAACTTTTACTCGAATAACGAGGAGCCTTTACCAAATGCAGATACTTGTGATTCGCCTTCAGAAAATATACCTGAAAATAATGTACAAAATTCAGTCTTAGAAGAAGATTTTGTTGTGGGAAAGTACAAACCATTTTGGATACCAGACAATGACGCACCTTCGTGTATGTCCTGTGATACGAAATTTACCGTAATCAAAAGAAGACATCACTGTAGGGCGTGCGGTAAAGTGCTGTGTTCTCAATGTTGCAATTCAAAAGCAAAACTTCCTTATTTATCAAATAAAGAAGCTCGAGTTTGTAGTGTGTGCCTTCCATTACTTTCTAATGGTAAGTTGATCAATAATCGATAGTTGATTTTTCAAGGATTCTTTATTTTTTGCAATAGTCGAAGATGAAAATTCTCATGCAAATACATCATCGAATGCCATAGAATCTACTGCTAATGTATCAACATCGGGTAACCGGTCATATCCTAACTCTCCGAATCCCAACAATCCTTCGGAATATTGTTCATCAATACCCCCATTAGAACAGGCAGAGGCGGCCATTTATCGGCCACCACCTACTGTTTTCGTACCTGTTGGGGTTTTGAAACGAGGGAATAAGCCCAAGGGTGAGCCTAAACAAGTTGTCTTTTCAGATGGTATAAGGCCTGGAAGTGATCTGTCCGAAACCGACTCTGATTTTGTTCCACCTTTTCCGGTTAAAGGTCGTCAACTTAAGCGGTTGAAATCACCATCACTCGACAAAAATTCTTTGTTGACCGCTTCTCTCAAATTACCGAGAACCAAAAGCAATCGTATTACAGTAATCGATAGCAATGGTCCGCTCCCACCAATTATCAATTGTCCTCAACTTCAAACCGAAGCAACACCTGAAAAATTGTTGCAACTTCTTCAAGACGATGAATCATCTCCCGTCTGTTTTTATTTAACCAAAAATTTGCATGTAAATGTGAAATTAGTTTCCCTTGATTGTTGCATGCAAAATACTTGTTGGTTATTCTCAAGTAAAGGGTTATCATCCGTTGGTCAGGACGAAATAATAGTGGCTTTGGAAAAATTTAGTGACGAAGTACTCGTACCAAGGGATATTTTTCGTCTACTTACCAGCGTTTATGATTACGCGAGCAGAGGTGATTTTCAATCTTTGTTCAATTTTAAAACTTGAAAATTACAGGTTCACCTTTTTCGGAAATGAGCCATATTTTATTCACCGAAGGTTTATTCGAAAATAAAGATAACAATGGATTTATTTTTATAAGACCTACATTCCAATGTATAAAAAAATTTTTATTGCCTTCGCCCCCATATTTGGTTGCTATATTGCTTCACAAATGTGAGATACCTTGGGCCAAAATTTTTCCTTTGAGGTTATTGCTCAGATTGGGAGCTGAATACAGGTGTAAGTACTATCTTGAATCATCACTTTTAAATCATTTCTTGAGAAGTTCGATGAAACACTGAAAATGAGTGCAATTTCACGAATTGTAAACGAAACGAATGACGAATCGTTTTTAGATTGATTCATAATGGTAATTTATTCTTTTACAGACTACCCTTGTCCCCTGATTAGTTATAGGAATCGAAAATCGGCGTACTTTGAAATTGGTCATACAATTATGAATGTTCTTGCAGTGAGTAATCAACAATAATTTTATTGTTTAGTCTTTTAATCATTACCTAAATAGGACTTTCGTAACTTTCAATATACCTTACCATGCATTCCTGGTCTTGTGATACACATCGAAGAGAAAAAAACGAAGGTCAATTTTCCTAGAAACCGCTATGATCAAGTGATGAAAGCTTTGAGCAGTAGCAACGAACACGTTTTAGCTTTCGCCGCCAATTTCAGTTCGGAGGCAGATTCGCATTTAACATGTGTGCAGAACGATGATGGTCAATATCAAACACAGACAATAAACCTTCAGGGTTCTTCGCGTACGATTACCGGAGCTAGTTTTATTGTGTTCAGTGGAGCTCTAAAGTCTTCAACAGGCTTATCAGCGAAAATGAGCATAGTTGAAGATGGACTTCTTGTGCAAATACCCTCAAATACAATGGAAGAATTAAGAACTGCTTTGAGGGAAATGCAAGATTTTACAATTAGATGCGGCAAAATTGATGTCGAAGAAAACAATGATTTTATTTACCTCTTATGGACAAAAGACGATAAAAATTTTAATATAGGGTAAAATATTATCTCCAAACCATCATCTCATTTCTTTTGAAAAGGGTTCGAAGTTTAATCGACGGAATGAGTTTGGAAGGTGTTCAAAATGTTCGTATTTATAATGGCACCGACTATGCGGGTGATAAATATTTTATTCGTTGGACTGAAGTGTTTTTTATTCAGAATGAAGAGAATACAAGAAGGTATCATTTCTTCTTTGTTTTAGCTTAAACAATAAACTGATTTTAGAAGTGATAGCGTTGATCCGACAAGATTGGCTGGGATTGTTGCCCAGTCTCTTTGTCTAGCCTTAACTCCGCATTTGGAGCATCTTGTTGACAATAATTTTGTGAAAATTTCTTTACGAGTTACTTTAGATCCAGAAAAAGTAAGTGATTATCTTACCAATTTTAATCTTAGATTTAATTGTCCGTGCTTAAAGGTTGGTTATGATGTAGGTAGCAATGGAAATCCACTTCCTGCCGCCTATGTTAACGAACTTGATGGTGCTCTTATTCCAGTAATAATGGGAAGCGTTGCTGCGAATGTTGAAAGTTTGCTTGTTATGGAACTTGTATTTCATATTTTAGTAAAGTGAGAGTGAGAATTACGAGCCATCAATTAGGAAAATATGTTCATATTTTGTTAATTAGTTAAACTTGGTGAAACTTATTTTATTGAACATCTTCATTTAATGTAGATGCAGGGTTGCAATGAAAAGCTCTAATTTACTCTCTTTTATTTGTAAATACATTCATAAAATCACTGAATTATAATTAATTGTTTTTTAGTGTTGAGCAGAAAGAAGGAAAAAAATAAAAAATTTATTAAAGAGTTTGTTACTTTCGGTCTTTGCAAAGTTTTAATCAAAAAATTTAGAATTTATTTAAATACAAGCTCGTTAACGATATTTCACGGGTAATTCAGATGAACATTTTGAAATCAAATCGACTTTTCACTTGCATTATCTTTTCAAACGAGGAATATCTTCTCAATCTTTAGATTTTTAAAACAGCACTTAATTTCGGATTAAGATGAAAAGTAAAAGAATGAATTTAAATCTTATTTACGCTAAGAGTAAGTAAAAAATGTTCAAAAGCAAATTGACTAGGTCCATTTTAAAGTAATACTGAATCGTTGAAACAATTGAACCACAATCGAAGACAATCACATCAAATGCAACATGGTTTCAAGTAAAAGAAAAAGCTTATATGAACGCACTTGGATCAGCTCGTGGATCTTTCTGGTTTCTGTATCTGACTGTTAACCAAACTCCGATAAACTGTTTTGTTGAAATTATTGGTTAATTTAATGCTTTAACAATGTGTTTGTTACCTCAGTAAAACTGAAAAATAGTCCGATGCCACCAGAAATGTTAAGAGCGCTGTCGATTGCTTTCATTATCTTCGGGCCGCAATTAGGACAATTACAGTTCTCTTTACTTTCGCAACATTGAATTTTGCTCTAATTAAACCAGAATTCAATTTAATAAGTGTTAAATTTAAACTTGTCACAAACCTTTAAACAGAACTCTGTGCTTTTCGTGATATTATCAAAACCACAACATCCGAAAAAATGTTGCGCTTCAAGTCTGATATTATCATTTGAATCTTCCCAACCTCTTCTACCAATTTCCTTTTCTTGTGTTTCACTAACAGATAAGCAGACGCATGCGATGCTAAACTGTACCACGAACAATGCGAACAAGATGACCATGTACTGGACAATTTTAGTTAAGGAATTTTACAAATTTTTCATAGAGAATGATAAGATGAATAACATGATTTGTGCAATTGATTAATAACAAAATGAGTAAAATTTTTGGTTATTTTCGCCTCAACTTTTCGAAAATTAACTGAAACTTTAATTCAGTGATTGTAGCAGTAGTTTGCAATGATCAAACAACAATTTAAATAACGTTTGGTTATCGGTAGTGATTAATTGATCATTTAAAATCGCCAGTGAATCAGTAAAATTGATAAAATAAGAATTTGGTTTCTAATTTGAGAAAAAAATTAATCTTTACTAGCAAGATGAATATTTCATATAATTCACGAGAAATTGAGTGAGATTATATTTATTCCCTGATAATCCCACAGCTTCTTAATGTGGCTATATTTTTACCAAAATTTATTCATTTTATTCATCGTTACTTTAGGTTTTACAGTTTGAGCAGAAACTTTTCGCCAGAATAAAAAGTCAAACGCTATTTTAAATGATTTATTGCCGCGCCTCTTAAAGAATACTTTCGCAAAATATTTTCATCTCAAACTTGAGGAATAAAATTTTGATCATATGAAAATATTTAAATCGTGCTTTTCACGTACTTAATCTAACGTTCGATCTATTTTCACTCTTACATGCAAGAGCATATTGAAATTTCAAATGAGCAAAATAAAAAATGGCTTTGAGTAAACAAATGAGAGCGGAGAAGAAAATTGGGTTGAACGTGGCGAGGGCTTAAAAATGTTTCTTCGCTGAAAAAAATTTTTTAAACGTAAGTAAGAAAACGGAAAGTAAGAAAACGTAAAAAAGCTTTCGAAAAAAAGTTTGTGTTTTCAATTTAGATTTAGAAATAAATGAAAACGTTGCTTTCGTGCTATTTAAATTGAAAACTGATTAGATTGAAATTCAATTAAAGTTTGTCTAAGTCAATTGTTGAAAAGTAAAAACAAACAAACAAAACGCATTTGAACTAGAAAAGTTTACAGCAAAACAATATTCATCGAGTTTTAATGTAAGAAGCAACAAAGAATTTACTTAACATCTATTTTCCTGTTAAAAGCGAATGAACAATAGCAGGTACGATCGTTCTGAATAACAAACGTGGGCAATATACTTAAAAAGAAAGCAAAATATCGAAATGATGGAGAATGAAGGCTTAATTTTGATTCATGAATTGAAGAAAAGTGAAAAGTATGGCCATCATTTGTTCCCGAAACAACAGGAGAATTCAAACGATTTATTCTAATAAAGAAAATGCTGCAACAACTATTTTTGCATGAAATGATCGTTTTTCACGTCTCTCTTGCATCAACAAAAATTGTTTTTTAAAAATAGGAAAATATTAAACAATTCATAAAGGTTAATGTGTTTTTTGAATTTTCTGCAACAATTACTCGATTGTGTAAAGCGCCATTTATAATAAAGGAGAAATGGTTCAAATCGATGCGAATAATGTAAGAAATAAAAGCGATTTTTAAGTCGAACTTTAAGCGAAGTGTGGCTTTACGTTTTCTTTACGTATTGCAAACAAATTTTGTTGGCAAATAAATTTTTCTTTCTTTGCACGGATTTTGCTTTGCTATTTTATCATTTTCACACTTTGTTTTGCACGCATTTTGAAGCGTTGCTTTCGCTTTATTTTAAAACCGCACGGTAACAGAGATAAAAGCTTCTTTTTGCAAACTTTAGATTTACTTTAGCGCTCAGCGAAAGAAAATTTTCTATTGTAGTGCGTATCGAAAACAAAGCGAACACTCATATCGAGCAAAAACTTTTTCTCGCGATTACGTCGTTTGTTTAAAAACTTTGATCGCAAAGCAAACAAATCAAAATCAGTTTCGTAATAAAAAAGTTATCTTGGGTTGTTCGAACGAAACGCGCCAACACTCGATAATGTGTTCGTCTCAAATTCGAAGAGTTTAATTTGTTCAATAGCTGCTTTAATTAAGTTAACAACTGTCCTTCTCTCCATGTGAGTTGAGTTCATTATCATTAAATTCCAATTCATTTTACTTCAGTCAAGCAAACTTGAAACGCATACTTTAGATTAGCTCGTATCAGTTTCGAGATTTAAGTTCGACTGACATTCTGTTTGATTACGAATGATTAGGCGAGCAAATTACTATAATTACTAATGAAAAAATATTTTAAAGCGAGAATCTCGTTAATTTCAGCGATTTAGACAGAAAAATTTTAAATTTTACGCAAGGTGATTTGAAACTAAAAAACTTCGTTTCTGGAAGAAAATTGCTTACTCATTTGTGAGATATTAAAGTGTGTCAATTGAAGTACACTCATGGCCACGTTAATATGCTATCTTTTCCATTTAAAATTTGAATTTTCACTTGATAAGATAACACATTAATGTGGCCATACGCGAAGTGTTTTGTTTTCAAACGCGACTTGCCTTTTCACGAGTCTCACAAAGCGAGTCGCTGAAAAATTCGAAAAGGATACAAAGAAGAGTAAAACTTGGTGATGTTTTCTGGCACCTACTAAGCCAACCAGCGAGAGAAAGAATAAAAATCCGCCGCAGAAGATTATTCCACCGATAATGTTGATGTTTGAAACGATGCTCGCTGCTCTTCCATAAGCTGCCACGCCAATTAGCACAATTGAAACCAGCTGTTTACGGAAAAATGTTTGCGAAAATTACTTTCGTTTTTGTTGTCTTTTCCAAAAGTAATTTTCATTCATTTCATTCAAATTGTTCAAATCGGTACTTACAATGTACAAGATGTTGAGTGCAGTGAGCGCATTCTTCGTACACACGAAACCGCCGCACATTTCTTCGCTCCGTACTCGCAAAGCTATTTATCACTAGTGGTAAAGTTTTAATGGTAATTGTCGCTCGAAAAGCGCACACAAATTGTACGAACAGATGTTTCGATGATATTGTGTCGTCTGTGAATTGTGTGTGTGTTTTTTTCTATTCGATGTGTTTTCACGCAATTCTGCTGTGTTAAACGCACAGCTCTCGAAAGCGTTGCTATAGCATCTTTTATCGATTCGGTTTCCGAAAAGGTACGTTTTGTCGCTTTCGGGAATAGAGAAGAATGTGAAAGTTACCGGCGTGTCTTTTCCTCTCTGCTCTACACTCGTGAATGACATTTCCGAAAAAAGAGTTTCGAAGACGTCATCTTTCTCGCCACACAATTTCGCTAATTTTTCGTCTCTTGGCGTTCTTTGCTGTAAACATGTTTCGTTAAATTAAAAAAAAACTGCGGCAGCATCGTACATGTTCATTGAAATTATTATCCTTCCGTTCACTTCGTTTGCTTGTGTATCAAATTTTGTGTGATGATCTGTCAGCGAAAAATGCTTTTCTTCGCTTTTTTCACGTGAACTTGAAAAGGAAACACATGCTTCGCGTGTTTTTCAATTTACATCAAACTTTTGCACTGAAAATTGAAAATTGTAGCGATCGCATTTAGTTAAAATGGGCAGCGAAGATCTATGCGCACGTTTACTACTCAAAAAGATTATTTGAAAACAGAAAATAATCGCGAAATCGAACAAAATCAAGTTTATTTGCGTGTTTTTAATTTCGTGTTCGTTTGCTTATTGCTCAACGTGAAAAGCTGGCAATCATTTTAAACGCCAATGAAACCATCATAAGCTGCTTTTCAATTCTATCCTCGTTTTCAATGAGTGTTAAAAGCACATAAAACAACAGCTGTGGTAAGGCGATAGTTACCGCTCACACCGCAATTAGACTTTAGTTTTTATCTTTTGTATTTTTCATTGTTTAATTTAGTGAACCAGTTTTAGCGATTCAATCAAAACTCAATGAATACTAAAAACACAAAGCGAGAGCTTGACAATTTATGTTCTGCAAATAATAATTTGTAATAACCATAGGCTTTGAAAAATCCGCTTCAACATTTGAAGAATTAAATAGTAAATGAAAGCTAAAATCAGTTGAGGAACTGTCTCAACTCTTTTTCACACACTGAGGGAAAATGACTGCAGCGAAACGTCGATTGGTTGCAAATACCTTAGCCAGCAATCATTTGCTCGCAGACACTTTTTATTGCCTCAATGTTGAGTCAATTTAAAGTTAACAGTGAAAGTATAGCTGCTTTTCTCGCTTTGATAATCCGTTTCGTTGCTGTTTTATTCTTATGTCGAATTACGGTTGACACAAAACAGTGCAAAGTAGGCGTTATTCTTTTATCAATTTAACGAAAAGATATGCTGATTGTCCTAAAGTCTCGGCATTCAGGCCAGAATCGCGGTGAAAAGCGTTAACAAAGCATTTTCGTTTCCAGAAGTGCATTAGTAAAAACTAAAAATTGGTATGTGCGCCGATTGTTGGGGTACCTATTGTTTGGCCACTCAAGCATGTCTCAGCCTCATTACGGCCGTTACTGGTTTTGCTGGCTTTGTTTACGTTACTGTTGAGTATGAAAACTACAGCATTGGTATCTGGTCATTTGTTTGTGGTACGTTTCCGCTTCGAAAATGTCATTTTTGTTTCTTTCTTCACCCTGAACTCTCTCTATTCAGCTATTATTTCGTCCTCTGTTATCCTTTTACACGTATTGTTCTTGAAGCATAAAATCGACGAATGGTATGATGCTTCGAATCTCGATCATTTAAGAACATTCGCGTTGCTCGCCGCCAGTATTTCTTTCGTCTTTTTTGGTTATTACCTCTCGAATGCAATACTCAGTAAAAATGAAGGTGAGAATTATGAATACTTCATGTGATGAGATGCAGACTATTCTTGCCTTCTTGATCTAAGAGTATATCTCATTAGATCTACTAAAATTGAATCATTTTTAAAAGATTTTTGATTATAATAATTTGGGATGTGTAATAATGTAAATAGTGAATCATCGTTTGATTACCTTAAACATTCAAATGTATTCAAACACCAAGAATATAACGCCTTCTTTGCTCCACCTAAACAATCTTAGAATTCAATCAAAATTACATAGATTGTTATAGAAAGAGGTTCAACGTGTCATAATATTGATTGATTTTCCGTAAATGCTGTTAAGCTGTTCTTTTAGTATTAATTCAATTCACGATCGATAAAAATTTTGCTTTTGTCTTCTGTCACTTGACGATAATAAGTGCACAATTTATTTTACCAATTCGTTAATTATTTATTTCATGGTCTAAATAAATGCTTTTTCATTACAGCCTTTAATATCGACAACATGTATATTCCATCTGCATTGACGTTTTTGAGTTTTCTTTGGTCTGTTATTTTATTCTTATCATGTGGAAAGTACAAACGATTCGTTGAATTGGCGAACCCGCCGTTGATTGATAGCAGATCTTCAAGTAGATATTAGGCTCCCTTAGTCTTGATAATTTACATCGATAAAATATTTATGTATTTGTAAAGTTTTCTATGTTCCTAGTTTTGCGACACTAATGTAATTGGACATATCTCATTGATAAAGTGCAATTTTTTATTCTTTGTTACTAAATGTCTATATTTATGTACATTCATCATTTTCTCGTTTTTTAGAAGGAACAAATCGTTCAATTAAACATGTCTAAAAAATTAAATATTAGTTAAATAAAATTTGAAAAACAGTACCTGGATTTTGAAACTTTCAATCACTTTTGGAGATTTGTAACATTGTGGATCTAAATTTTTCGGGATAAAAACATAACACAACATCGGTTCCTAAGTGGAATCAATAAGTTATCACATAATCGGTAAATTTGGTAGAAACTTATACCTTTGCAACGCATTGTGACGCTCTATGAAATCCAACTAAATATTGCCACGAAAGGGCAGTTTGGCGTTCATTATCAAGTTGTTTTATGATTTTAACAGAAAAAAGTGAATGATAAAAAGGCGGACCTTCTTTATACAAAACAAAATGGCAACCATATTTTAGACCACTTTTTACAACCCACCCTTTCGCTCTAAAGTAATGATAGACGGCATAAAGCACTGGAAATTCAGTGATATCATTTGAATTATAGAGATGACAAAATAATTCCCAAATCTGCAAAAGATCGAGTTCATTTTTGGTTTCATCTGAAAATATACTGAGCACTCCTAATCCATAACACAAAAAATAAGCTTCTTCGAAACCTAGTTTAAGACCTTCAGAGGAGCTTGTTTCACTCAATGTTCCTTTAAAAAGATCGTATATTGCACATGTTTCTTCGGATAAAAGCTCTTCATTATTATTTCTTCGATTAAATTTTTCTGAACGAACCAATGTATTTGGAAGTATATTCGAATTTAATTGATCACCATAAAGTGCAATAATTGTTTCTCGTTTATCAGGAATGTAATTGAAAGCTTTTAAAAATGAATTAATGTGTAACTTATTCAAGTCGTGTTTACTCGATTCACTACTGTCGTCGGATTGATCAGAACTGTTTGGCTTCTCCTTGTTCATATGTTGAGAAGAGCTCAATGTGTCGATCGTTTTAAGCTTCAAATCTCGGAAGAAATCGTAAACCGGAGCATTCCGCGAAAGCGATCCTTTTCCAAAATAGCCTAAAAGATACAAAGCAACGGCAGAAGCTTCATCTTTAACGTCGACACAATTATCTTTTCGATTAACAATTGCCGAAAAGCGTAAGAATCCATTCGTTCTGATTAAAGGCCAAATGATCGCGTCGTCTATGCGCAAAGGTACAGGAAAAGGCAAAAACTGTTTCGCGTCGATTTGAAAGCGATTTTTGCGCTTTTTCTTCGATTTTAAAACGAATTCTTTTTCAGACATTTTTCGCTTTTCGAATCGCAGACGAATTTCTAATACTTGGGACTGTTTGTTTATTACAAGCTCAGTGTTTCAAAAAGAAAACAGCAACGAAACTTTAATTTTTGTTTTGAGTTTGTAAACTTACCATCTAAAAAGTTAAAAACTTTAAACTTCGACGGAAACGTGAGAAAGACATTTGTTTACGGCTAGACACAACAATACTCTGCATGCGGATGACACTTCATTTAGCGCTCTTTCGATTAAAAAATTGAGCATTTACTTGGCAACATAGATCATTGTAAAGCAGAAAAATTAGATAAAAACACAATTTGCTTGTGAAGTTTATCAAAAGCAAAAATTTTCAACCACTTTCACCAAGTTTTCAAGGTTTGATTTCAATTTAAAAACAGACACTAATTACAATACCCTTGAAAATATTCTTCGTATGAAAATTCTAGTTTTTTGTCTCGAGTAAAAACGCATAATTGTATTTACAATGTTCATTAAATATACGAGCAAAGTGGTCACCTGACTTGCAGAAACATTTGATGTGTTTAGCCGTAAGCAATGGAAGTCGAAACATCAATGCTTTTCTCTACTGTCGCCAGACATTAAAGTGGCCCGTTTTTTTGACAGGAAGTGTAAATAAATTTCACAAGAGGCTATCTTTTTGTTTGAGAAATCAACTCCTCATAAAGTTCAAACAATGAAGAAGATGAAAAATAATGAGGAATTCTTTTAGATCGATGCAATCAATTATTCAGTTTATTTAACCATTCTATTTAGCAACATTAAATCAATGATATAAAATTAATAAGAGGCTTTTGAGGATACAATTTTAATTGAAAACTGCTCCCAAACCGAAATAAGCACGAACCCAACCGAAATAAAGAATTTATTTACCCCAAAACCAACTTATTTGACTTAAAAAATAATTTTCCTCTTGTGAAAAAATTGATTCATTTTGGCTTCAATCGTCATTCACCAATGATTTTTCTGGCTTTTCAGGATCCACTTCACGCCAAAGAGGAAAGCACTGACATGTTGAGCCTCTGAATTTATGCACTCTTTCTTCGAGATGAGGAAGCAAAAGATCAAATAAAAATTTGGCTCCAGTTTTAGAGAAATGCAATCCATCGTTTAGCATATCCATCCAATCTTGCTGCTTTTCCATTTCTTCAAATAAATGCAAAATCTGGACATCACATGCGTTCGCAACTTCCATGCAAGTGTTGGCATACAGACGGGTCAATTCATTTTCGCGCTCCGGACAAGGTTCACCTTTTTTTGCGCAACAATCAACAAGTTTTTGATGATAATACATCGGTGGAGTAATTAAAATGATTTTGCTCGAATCAACGCCAATCGATTTCAAATAATTAATCATTTCTGAGAGATTTTTGCGATAATCATCCAAAGAAACATGTTGCTGTGAGGTTGCTTTTGAAGCATCATTGGCACCTAAAAATAAAACAAATGCGGCGATGTCGCAAACATTGAATTCTTTCATCACTTTCGGCAGGATAATTTTGCAAAAAGTGGTATTGTAGCCACTGTAACCACGGGGTATTACATCCGCTTTGCTAAAGATGCAAACGAGTCGAAAGTAAACTTGGATTAAAACAAAAGTTTTGCAAATAAAACGTACCGTTGAAAGTGGTTAGCGAGTAGCGCGCCCCAACATCCTTCGTTCGGATCGAAAGACATCTGAAAGAAGCGAGAAGTGCTTTTAGAGAATTCGTTTTGCGATCGCAAAAAGTTTTGACTTTTGATTGCGATAAATGCCGTTCATTTGTTTTTTTAAGAGATTGAAAAATAGGAGAGCGCAAAAGATAAGAACGTTTCGCACAAATCATTGCAGTGGCGAAAAGTAAATGATTTGCGTTTTTCGCGAAAAGAGAATGTGCATTTCTCGAACGCACCTCAGTCAATGAGTCGCCGAAAAGCACTATTTTACAATTCATTTCTTTTCTTTCGTAAACTTTTGGCACTTTAGAGTTCTTATTGTTTCAAACACAGAAATCGACTTTTTTCAAAGTTAATCTTTGGACTTCGTTTCCGCGTGACACCTGTAAAGCGCTAAATTCAAAACAAGCTTCGATTATCAAAATTTCGCTTTGTTAAAAAGTGAGAAAACCGCTTTTCAGCAGGAAATTGAAATGCAACAAGTTTCTAAAAAATTTGTAGGCAAAACTTAAACACACTAACAAGTAAATCTCGATTTCTCACGAATTTGGATGCGACTTAATCCAAAACACAAAATTACTTGTCTAATCACTAGGGATCCAAATTTAGGTGATCACATAATTTTTAAATGATAATAGAAATGAGTTGAGAACATAATAAGAAGCAAGAATACAAAAAATCCGACATTGATACGTAACAAAAAATCACATAAATCACATAATTTTACTCTCAACGACATAAAACACATAAAATACCACATATTTAAAATACCACATATATCCATTTGTAGAATTGAATTTTGTTTTAATATTTAAGACTGGTAATAAATACCGATAA
>NCKU01003321.1:1814-15506 GCA_003675995.1 Dinothrombium tinctorium | reverse complement strand
AAATGCTAATTTTCGAACTCATTCGTTTTTCAAAATTTTTTCTGATCTTTTAAGTTCGCGATTTTGTTTCGAATAAAACTTATCGATTATACTTCAAACCAAATCAACGCTGTTTCGTACCTTATTGATGTGCTCTTGTTCTGCCTACTCTTGTTTCGCCTACTGTCATTACAAGTAAAATAAGTTTAATAAACTATTTCTAAATTAAATTTATATTTTGGATAGAAATCTCTCAAAAATTCGTAGTCGTAACTGAAAAGCGAACGTTGACAGGTGATTTAAAATATTCTGTGCAATATGTTTTCATTACAGAAAAAACTGCAGATTACAAACTATCGTAATTTAATTAAAAGAAACTTAATCATTGGACAAATGTCAAAGTTTGATGATAAAATTTATATGAATTTAAGAAACAAGAGCTACCATTTCATGCAACATTTTTTTATATAAAACTGAATATAATTTTTAAATACAAATTTTTAAAACAATACTTTGCGTTTTATCTAATATAAAATTATTAAACTAATTTTTAGAGGGACACTTTATTAAACTTATTTTACTTTTAATAATAGTAAACAAAAAAAGATAAGACAAAACAAATGAGAATCACATTATTTTAGCTCATAGCTTCTTTTTTCAAAGAGAATAAATAAGTAAATAACAACAAAAATAGCTTTTTAATCGGATTTTCTTATTTGAAAGCAAATTAAATAAAATCTTGTTTTTAGATTTTAAAACAAACAAGTGCGCGACCAATTTTACTAAAGCATGACCGACATTGCCAAAAAACTTTAATTTTTTATATTTTTCAAAAAAATAATTTTTAAAATCTGATTTTTATTCTTTTTGATATTGACGTTTGCATAGAAATATTTTGAAACACAATTAATACATTTTAAAATTTGTAACAGTGGTTTTTCAATCAACTTTCGTCTTAATTCTATTGATTTAATGTTCCATCGTTGACTACTTAACTCCGTCATTCAGATTTAACATAACTTGAAAGGTAAATAAATGGATAAACTTCAAAAAATCAAATTTAATCGATTATACTAGCATCAGTAAAGAAAAACATGAAAATTTCTCATGCATTAAAATCTTTAGTCAAATATACGCTTTAATCATATTTTAATTGAAAAATTGAGAATTAAATTGATAATTTGAGTAAAGCTCAACGTTAATTGAAAATTCTTCTTCACTGTAATTGATTTTTTAAATTTTGAAAAGAATTACATTTAAAAAAATTAAGAAACCATATGAAAATTTCATTTTTACATGTCTCTCTCACAATGATTAAAGTAAGTTTTTTAGGTTTTTTATTTAGTGGAAAAAGATATTATAAAACAACTGGATCAAACTAACACAAACTATAAATACTTTTTGCTTTAACTTTTCACACTTTTGCATTTATTCATACCTACATTTAAAAATTTTATGTACTGGTTGATTTACATAAGCTAATTTCTCAAATATTGTAATTAGCTGTTTGCTGACTAATTCTAATTTAAAATTTATACAATTGCCCACTATTGCAGTGTTTTTCGAATTCGAGCTACACAAATTCCAGGTATAATTTATTCCAGGTGAATAATTCTCTTTCTCATTTTAATTGTGAAAGAATAAAGAAAAACTGTCTTCCTCCAATATACAAAGAAGAGTAAAATATTTACATTGCTCATACACCAATACACAAATTAACATTTCACAATGTAAGCATATTTTGTTTTTTCACAGTTAGTCTAATATTGAATGTTGTGTTGAAATAGTATTATCTGTGCCAGCATGATTAGTTTCTTGTATTTAATGTTGCTTAAACCTATGAAATCTTTACTTAAGTAATCTTAAGCAGCGTCTAGACTTTCACTCTTCATTTCCAAACATTGTTTGGTTACAACAAAATGCCGAATGATGCTGATTGATACCAAATTTATTTTTTATTGGATTTGTGTTAGCTCAACGAGATGTTTTACTTTGATCTTTTATTATTAGCTTACAGAAAAATAATTAAATAAAAACTTACAAAAGCTTGTTAGCCTTTCATTAAAAGCGATTGTTAAGCAAAAATGATTTCTATAAATTAGGATCATTTTCAGCTCGAATAAATGACGATAAAAAGCTTAAAGTGAACATAAGTTTAATCTTGTTTAGATGTTGAGAATGCAAAACATTAAATTCTTAATGCGAAAAGTAGAGGGTGTAACTTTCGAGATATCCGTTTTTCCTAGTTTTTCTTTAATAATTTAATAATTATTTATTTAATAATAAATAATGAGAAAAAGTGTTTTATTGTCTAAATACGCAAATGCGGTTTCATTGTCCGTGAAGATAATTTTAACAATGGGTTTTCGTAACCGATCAATACTTCAATGATGAAAAATATTTCTTTTGATTGATCTCAATGGATGAATAAATTACGCTTGCTGCAAACCCAACTGAGCACTTAAAATTTTTCTCGAATAGTCGTAAAATGTAATTTTGTGAGACCGGAGTCTGTATTTTTTTTTGCCGTTCGACTAAAAATCATCTTGCTTTCTTTTTATTTAAATTTTCTTTTTCCTTATTACTTCTTTTACAGCCTGACGAAAATTCATTCATTTTTGTTAAGATTCTATATTTGTATTAAGCGATTTTTTAGTGTTTCACGAAAATTCCCGGACAGCGTCTTATTCTTCAAATTTCTAAATCAAACTTTTAACATGTTGCACTATGGTGTTCTTTCTTCTCATTTACCTCAAAAGAACGTCAAAATTTTTTAAACATTTTAATAGATTAAAAAAGATTAAGGTTAAAAAAGGTATGTTACCAAAAAATGCGATAAGTGTTACCAGTTAACTTTTGACCGTGGAGACTTATTTGTTTATTTAATGTCTTGTTTTTTGTGACCAATGTAATTGCATCATTTCGTGAAATTTATATCATTTTAATTGAAAAGTTATTTAAGGAAAATATAGTGGACATACAGAAAACGACACCCTGTGGAATACGAAAAGAATAGTGCGAAAAGCTGTTTCAATTTAAAGCAAATTATTTATGCAATTAAGTAGCTCAAAAACTAACATTACGACAGAAGTTTGCTTTTTGCGCGTATTTGTCCTACCATACCACATAAAAACAGTTTTCACTTGAGAGGTTTTTCTCAAATTAAATGACAGATGATCTTTCTTTTTCGAATGCATATATTTAAAATAATTATAGCGTAATATCGAAGTTGGGCTAGAATTTTAATATAACACCGAACTATAGCATTTTCATCCATCACCGAATAAGAATCAAAGCAACATATCATTACGTGCAATGAGTTGAGAACATCAAATAAATCTTTTTCAAGTCTCACTTATACTAATTTCTCAATGATTATTAATTTTAATAATTTTCGCTTTCATTTGCATTTGTATTATTATAAAAATTCTCATTAAAATTTCGCCTTAGGCTACTTATTTAAGTGAAGCTTTTAATTCCATTTTTTTTTTTTTGCATTCAAATGAAATATAAAAACGATACGCGCAGTTAAAAGGTGACCAGATTTGGTTGCATTTCGATTACATTTGTGTTAAGAGAGAATAAAATACAAGCTCGAAGCAAAATGATTCGAAATTGATTTTAAATGGAGTGAAAAAAGTATGAGAGAGAGAGAGAGAGAGAGCGAGAGAGAGTAAATGCTAAGGGGGCTAATGAAAGTCTGACTATTGTATTGCATTTTGTATTACGAGAGAAGCGGAGAAAGAAAGAAACTTCTTTGTAGGGAAAACAGTGCGCTCGAAAGTTTTACTTGTAGCATTTATTTATGAACTGCGCGAATTAATTCGATACAGTTCTAATTCTCTCATTTTTTATTATTTTTTTTTGTTTAGCTTCGCGTCTTCAATGAAGATATCCGCTAGAAAAGCGAAGTGATCATTCGACTAGCGACCAAACCGTTCAATCATTAAACTTTTGAGTTTGCAAACTGTTTCGTTTGTCGAACATTCGAACGCTGTTTAGTTTTTAAATTAATTATTCAAATTGGTAACTGATTTGGGGCGATTGTTGTTTCGCCAAGCTTTCGCAGTCAATCATCGCTTTAATTAGTGAACGATGAAGTGGAAAAATGACAATGAAAAGGAAGCTAAAGAATGATAATAATAATAAAGGAGAACTTCTGGTAAAATAATGGGGATTTGATGAATGTGATTCGTGTTTGGTGCGGATTAATGTGAAGAATGCGCGGATCCTTTGTAAATGTGACTCTGGCCTTCTGGTCGAGCGAAAATAAAATCGCAATTGGCTCTCAAAACTCAGAAATAGATGTTTCTTACGGTTCAAAAGCGGAAAAAGAGGGAATTGAAGCTTCGAGTGGTTCATTTTGGTCGCAATCGAGTAATGAGTTTCCTGAGCGATCAAAAAGCAACGTCTTTTTCCATCCTTTGGTCAAAGATCTCTTCAAAAGCAATTCAAACGGAGACGAACAAGATTTTATTCTCGAAAATGACACTCTACTCGATCGAAACGATGCTGTCGCTAATATCTCGCAATTAGCCGAGAAATTTGTTCACAATGTTACTTATCTATTTAACGACACCGCAGGCTGTTCGTCGTACAATGTCTCAACCGGTGAATGCATGTGGAAATCGAACGATACAGCGTTCCCGACCAAATATGACTCTCCTGTCAAGCCCGAAAAAGTTTACTGGGCGCTTTTCTTAGTGTTTCTGCCTTTTCTCGCAATTTTCGGCAACATTTTGGTCATACTCAGTGTTTGTAGAGAACGTTCGCTGCAAAATGTCACCAATTACTTCATCGTCAACTTAGCTTTCGCCGATTTACTCGTAGCGATTGTCGTAATGCCTTTTGCTCTCTATTACTTGGTAAGTCGTCGTTTTCTTTGCCTTATTTGCAGAAAAGCGTTTGCAAATTGCGCCGCAAAAAGAGCAGCTGTGTCAATTTCGTAAACCGCTGACACTTAGAAGAAGAAGTAAAACAAAAAGTTTTGCTTCGATTCGACCGTAACTTTTATTGTTTTGATTCGCCTACAATTGCCCAATTCGCATTTCAAACATGTTCAGTGAAACAAATGGGAAATGTACTGTGTGTCCCAAAAGAAATGCAACACTTTTAATCGATAATCTCTTCTTATTTGCTCGACTGAATTTTGTTATTTATCGATCAATTGATAGATATTCTTGATAAAAATGCTGAACATTTTTTAAAAATTGACTTTTACGCTGAAAATGCGAGTTTAGTTCTAAAAAGTTTCATTGCTTTTAATAATGAGTTAAATAATAGAGAGAACACTTTAATCCTGAAACAAAAAATTAGTTTAATACGCTGTAAATTGAAATGTTTGCAATTACTTAAACGTGCTTATATTCTGTTTTTGCCTGTTTGTTTCCAGTATAATTTGACTGATTACAATAATAGCATTGTAGAAACACTCGTAGAAAGTTGCTATTTTGCAATATTAAAAAGTTAAAGCGTTGCTTTTTTGGGACACGCAGTATTTGCACATATTGTTTCAATGCGCGCTGAATATTCAACATCGCCGTAAAATATGAATTGTTTCTCGGTTACTGTCATTTTCCATAATTTTAACATTGCAACGAAGCGAAAAAAACAGAAAATGTCTAAAATTTATTCTTTCCTTTGCCATATTCGAAAAAATTGCGTTTGAGCGTAAGAAAACAGCGTTCGACTAATTTCGCATTTGAAGCTATATAGAAATTTTCCACTAGTTTATATTCATATTGCGAAAAGCATTTCGAATTCTACTGTAATTGAACGTCAAATGCATACGCATTTCTTTATCTATTCTTAAACTCACAAATGTTGTTCGTTTCTTGCTCTCAAAAAATCATTATTATTCATTCAGTTTCTCTTTTTTCTCTTCTTGAATTATGATTCTCTTTTTAAATGCGTGCTTCATATGTATTACACACTAAAGAAGTCATAATTTATATATCATAGCGTATTTATATCATGGAATAAAATGCAAATATATGCATTTTGAATTTTTTCTGAATTTAATTGAGACTCAAGTTTTACATAGTTTTACCTAATGAGCGAGCAAGTTTTTTATTCAAATTTAAAAACATGTTTTATTAAAATAAAAAAATGAAACCTTAAGCCGCGCTTTTGTTTCAAAAAGCTTCCGAAATATTTTTTTAATCGCCTACATTTTCAGCATAAATCCTGAAACTCTTTATTCTTGAAAATTCAGCGTAGAAAAAGCTTTTGAGTTTTCTTTGTTCACTTGATACAGATGCAAACAAAAAAATTTACTCAAAAAATTGAATTATATTTGTTCAAATATCAAAAATATGATCAATTTTGTTTTTCAAAATGGAGAGAAAAACTTTAAGTAATAGAAAAACAAAATGCAAAATGGATTTTGATTTTTTCAAAGCTTGAGTAGTTTTGAAATTGATCTTCGAAAAGCACGAATATCAAAAAAATTATTAATACAAATCCATAGAAAGCTTCCAATTTTTCTATTTCTCTTGTTATATTTACAATTTCATGCTCATATCGCTGTGTATATAATCTTGCATTCGTTCATATTGATCCACAATTTTAAACGAAAGCGAAACACATTTTGTGTTTCGTTTGAGGTTTTGCAACACTTTTTCTCCGTCTTCTTTTTTACCGTTTCTAATCAAAAAAAAAAATGTTTTGTCGCGAAAAAAACTGTCGAAGTTTTTTTTCTGTTACTCTATGAGTGAAATGTCTATTCTTCACATGAAGAGCTTTGAGTTAATGATTTTCAACGAGGAATGTGTGATCGAGCGTATAGAAGCATAATGTGTAAAAGTAAAAAAATTGTCTTTACACAGAAAGTAATTTATTAAAGCTAACAAAAGTATTAAGTGCTTTGTCGGGAGAATTTTTTAAATTCAAAATATTATCGCTTCTAGAAAGTTGTTCAAAATAAAGCGAGTTTAAGCTTTCTTACAATGAACACTATTGAGCAATATTTTAGTTCTCCTTTCAAGTTTTTTGAATTCTTAACGATGCAAGATGATTTTTTAGAAAGCGAGCGCAAATTTTTCGAATAAAAAGCTAAAATATTAAGTTTTTCCGAAACTGCTCGCTTTAAAGTAATCACCCTGTATGATGTGGGTGAATGTGAAAATGATAATAGTTCGCCTCGAGAAATATAAGAATGTGGAACGTATGTTCACCGCGGTTGACAGGACTTTCTGCGATAGTGTTGCATAAAAGTCATTTCAAACACAGATAAAAAGTGGAAAGCACTCATTTCTTATGCAACGTTTATCAAATGGAGAAAAAAATATTTAAAAATTCTTTTGCAATGCCAAAAGCATATTTTTCTCTCAGTCACATCAATCAGTGGTTACAGAGAATATCGAAATCTAGTCACGAATTTAGGCAAAAAAAAAATGTTTTACTTTTGAATTAACAAGCTATTTTCAACTTGTATAAATATTCAATCTTATTACTTGTAAATTTAAATTGAAAATTGACTTAAAAATTTAATATTCGTTCTATGTACTGCTTCGAAATAGAAAAATGCAATTTTAATTAATCCAAAACTTTATCCAACTCAACTCGATATTAATTGATAAAAAAACTCATTTTGATTCAAAAAGCGAAATTTATTTTTATGCTTCATTTTCTTATTTGAGACTTTATTTTTAAACGAACTCATTTGTTAAATATTTTTATTATTGCTTACATAGCGAATGAAGTTAAAAAATAAATAAATTTTCGGTTAACTAAGCATGAAGAACACAAATTGAATTTTATCTAGTTCTATAGAATTAAAAGAAAACCAAAGTAAAAAAGATTTAAGAGTTTATCGTTTTATACTAATCGCGATTACATTGTTAAAAAAAGCCCTTATGAAATTAATGCATTCAATTCTATTATCGTTGTTCAATAAAATTGTTCAATAAATATTTAAGCTTAAAATGAATCGAGAGAATAATAAGTTGAATTCTGTAGTAAAATAAAGCAGTACACTGAAGTTTAGCAATGTTGTATTCAGTAAATGAAAAAGATATGAAATAGGTTTTATCAAAACTTTGGGATTTACGGTGAAGAGTCTTATTTAATAAATTTAATAAATGCAATTTAAAAGCATCTCTTTGCCTGAAAAGCTTTTCGAATTAAGTGCCTGCAAGATTTGAAGTGAGATACAATAAAAGCTCTTGCCTTTGTTATTTTTTTTATAATTTTTCGCTGCACAAAACATTGAGAAACGAAATAAATGCTAAAATTCAAAACTTTGAATTTATATTCAAATATGCATCACTTTATGTATTCAATTTTTGACTCTTCATCTCTTCTGAAATCGAAAGATTCAAAATTGAGATATTTTCTCGTAATTCGATTACTATCCGTGAATATTCCTTCTCCGCAACAAACTTATAAGCGTAACGAAATTTGAAACGTTTCAAATCAATTTTATCAACCGTTCTAAATAACGAATCGCTTGTGTATATATCTGCATACTTGTGTTTTCTTTAACATACGATTGCAAATTCTGTTACCTAGCGCCTTCTTTTTTAAAAATCTTAGTTTAAGCATATTTAATCTTGTTTATCTATATTCAGTGTTTTAACAACTAATAAATTTGAAGCTCAGAACAAACATCTGAGCAAAGAACAGCATCAAAATTGAATTGAGATTATTTATTAAGAAAAAATAATAAAAAATTTTAATCTTTTTAAATCTTCCTTTTTGAAAATAAGGATTTACAATAAACTTTCGTTTGATCGATAGGAAAAAGTGAGACGAACTCGGTGTTATGTTAAACAAATACGAAATATTTTCGATAAGAAACGAAAATAGCGAACAAATACACAACTATTCATCGTGAAGCAGTATGGCTTCTAAAAGCAGTCTATCAAACGAAAAGTGTCTTTGTGCTTCTTTACTTTCTGCAAAGTTCAGTTTCTCTCACTTATCTCGCACCGAAGCCATACATTAATATTCATTTTGGTGACAAAAGAGAGCTAAAATAATGAATACCCTGCATTTAAGAGGCGATGAATCGATTAATACATATGTCTCGAGAGAAAAAATATTTCCAGTGTTTGCATTAAGAATATTGTACAAGTTTGTTCAAGTGCTTCAGTGCCGCTTTAAATTGATTAGTTTTTAATTAGCAAAGTTTTGAGAGCATATCAAAATTTCGAAGAAAAAATCTCTCTGCTTGTTTGCAATGCATTAAAGTTAGCGAATTAAAAATATAAAAAATTCGTTAATGGAATTTTTTTCTCGCTACCTCGTGTTTGAATATTCAAAAAGCTTCTGATTAAAAGTGAAAGCACTGATTTTCACATTACCATAATTGAAATTTCACCGTACATCAAGCCTGTGGCAATTGATTAAAATAAAATGTTGCATTGGCGAGAGAATCTTGTTCAAAAACTGTTGAAAAGAAAAGTTTTTTTTTAAAATTTAAATTTTGTTTTCATTCTCTCCTCTTTTTCTTTTTTCGCTTTCAAATTTGAGATGAGAACAAGAGTGAAATGCAAAATTTTATTTTTCACCATATATCACAAACACAATGCATCGATTATTTTTAAACTCTATACATTGATCATTTCCTCGTCTGGCAGCATATTTTAACATATTAAGCATCGATTTTATTGACAATACCCTACAGTAGTACTTTTAATTCAATGGGTTGAAGTAATTTTAATGTATTGAAGCGAAACAAGAGTGCTAACGATGAATATTTTACCCAACATCCATTTTCCATTCCACTCAACTCTTAATTATGTAAAAAAGTTCTTCTGTTTGACATTTTTAAAATAATGTTTAGCATTTTTTATATACTTCTGCTCGAATTTAGAACATTTCTCACTTGTTTGTCATCTTTAATCTCTACCGTCATTCACTTTAGTATATCTACGCTAATGAACATGTTTCTATATCCATCAATTCACATAATTTCTAATGCAAAAATCGCATACGAAGCCATTTGAGTGCTTCATTCGCAAAAATTCTCAACTGATTCAAAAGCAAAGTCAAGAGTAGCGAAAAAAATTCTAAACTTTAGAGTGTTTCAGAGCTTCAATTTAAAAAAACTCTTTTTTCATTTTATATGTAAGCGAATTTAAATTTAGACGCGACTTGAATCGAAAACTGAATTAAAGCTAATAAAAGAATATTCAACTCTGTGTGCAAATTTTTAGTTCTGCGCGAATGTCTTGAATTCTGATTTCGAAACTAAAAATTCGTCCTTTAACTTTTTATAGAATTGCGATGTAAATTTTCCTTTAGCATTATGTTCGATGCTCTTGTTTGTTATTATTGATCTTATCCTTGCTTTGAACCCTTAAATAAGTATTTATCGAACGCCATTTATGAAAGCAACTAATACCTGTGTTGGAATTTTATGTGTAATATCGGATCTAAAACAATTTTATTCGTAAGAGGATTTCTTATCGTATTCGAATAGACGCTGTTAGAAAAATTTTCCACGATTTATTTTCTCAATTCAATTGTGGCTCAGACGGTAGAACGAGTTTTTATTTATTCATCACGTGAAAAGAATTTTTATTTAATAGAAAAATCCAGGGCATCAACGGAATAAAACTAGACAAAATTAAAGAGAAAAAATTAATCTCTCAAATTAGTTCTCGGCAATATTTTTTATATTAAAAGCGCGAAAACAAAAATGAGATTAAGCTTTGCAGAGAACTTATCTGGTTATTTTTATCGAACAAAGCCTAATTTAAAGTGCTCACTTTTTTTCACTCTTTTTTTCGCCATTAAATTTTAACGAACACAAAATTGAAGAACTAACGTAAAGAGCAACAACAAAGCATTCGTTTAAATTACTGTGGTAACCGTTAAAATTTTATCACACGTTGACGTGTGCACTTTTTTGTTCTTATTTTGATCTAACTGCAAACCACAAACAGAAAACAATTCTTACAAGAAAAAAATATAAAAATTCGAAATATCGAAGAAAAAACAGAAGCTTCGTTTGAACAGACAGATGCAATGCGGAAATATACAGTTAATATTAGGTTGTTGATTACGGACTATAAGCACATTTAATAACTTTCTTTGTGACATAATCTCATAATATGAAAAAACGATTTATTTGCGATATTTTTTTGGCTTACGGAAGCTCAACTTTATTTTTATCAACCGTTAACTCTCGCCGCTCTATTTGTAATTGTGAAGATATTCAGCAAGTATGTTGTTATTGCCATAAACTCTAGACAACGAGATGAAGCCCATATGGTCAAACATCGATTTACTGCGCCGAGTAGCAGCAACCATCAAACATTCATTTAGATAATTTGCTTTCTTCTTCTCCGAGTACAGATAAGAAGTGAACTATTTTTTTTGGATTAGCATCCAAATGAAGAAAAACATTTCAAAGAGCTTTTCAATTAAATTACCTAGAAGAAATTTACATTTTAGCATCGCATTTACTCACAAATTATTCATTCGAAGTCCATTCTTTAAACTCTTCTGCTTTAATTTTACATTAGTCGTCATTTAAATGTTTCATTCACTCAATAATCTATTCATTAATGATTTAACAATGCTTTCGACGAACTCAACTTTACAGATTCAAAATAATGCAAACGATTTTCAATTACGTTTGAAAGTTGTTTCTATTTTTATCTGAAAAAATTTTGAATTTGTACTCATAGGTGCGAATCATTTGATTTAGAGATTCGTTCGATAAATCTCTTCCATTCAAAGCGTTTTTCTCAATGATTTTTTTCTGAAAAGATAGCAAATTAATTCGAACTAAGCTGCAAAAGAAATCCGCTTCGAGCTTATCGCTTGTGGCGAGCATTTGTTCACGATCAGCGAAAATTTTCCTCTTTTGTGCTTTACAAGCAAAAACAATTCAAATAAAAGCTCACAAAGGATTCTCTTCTTCTTTGTTCACAGACTTTTGTTTCTTGAGTTTTAATTTTGCAAAAAAAAAAAGATTTTTGCTGAGTGCATTTTACAGGCGAACGCAGCTTTATTATTTATAATTTTAAATTTTACCGAGGAATAAATCTAAAAAAATTTAATGTAGCAAAACATTTTTCGTTTCAATGTAAAAGAAAAAAGCGATTTAATTATAACTTGTAGAAACTTTCTTTCTTGCTAGAAAGCTTGAATCATTTGCGCTCTTTTAAAAATTTAATCGCCTCATTATGTTCTTGCATACGTTTTGTTGCAAATGGACTTTATGCATGAATGAAGTTCTAAGCTTTTTCTCACTATAAAACTTGAAAAAGAAGAATTTACTATCGTAGTTTTTTAGACAGCTCACGTAAGCTACTTTTTATTATAGTTTACAAAATTTCACTTGAATTATTTTTTCGAATACAACAACCATCAATTTATTACTACATCGTTTCACTTTTTTTCGCCATAGGCGTTTGTTTGAGTTCACATATTCATCTTTGTTTTATACTTTTGGTTTTCATTGTAGAAGCATCGTTTCTCAACATCATTCGATTGATGAGATAGTATTTTAAAAATGGCGAATTAACTTCGTTTTCGTCAAACAGTGAAAACTAGCAACACATTATTTTGATGCCGAAATATTAAATTCAATATTGCTTTTATTGCTAACGCGATTGCTTTGTTCTCGCTCGCTATTTGTTTACAAATTTGTATGTGATGAAGGTGAGGTCATGTATACAGTGTTGCGCTAATACTACATTGCACTTTGACTATATTCGTTGCGAATTATTTGCTTAATTACAGGAGCAAATTTTGTAAAAAGTTTGCAGTTTTACTTCGATTTAAAAACATCGATTTAATGAAATTTAGTCAATGTTTATACACTCACATAGTTAATTTTTAAAAATTAAACATAAACAATTAAAATTGAAAGCAGTTTGCATAAACTTGTTGATCTAGGCAGAATTTACAAAAAAAAAATTTACTGACCAAAAGCCGGACAATTAAAGCAAAAGGAGCGTATTCAACAATTCAGTAAAAAGCTTTTTAAATCTAAAATTGTTTCTATTTTTAAATTTTTTCTTTACGTCGTTTTAAATTTCATTAAAATTTTCTCTCCAAAATCCAATCTTGACTGACAAAAATCTCGCTTTTACTTATTTTCTATCAAAATTATGAGTAAACAATTTCGAAGCAAATGAATACATTTGAAAAAAAAATCATGAAACAAACCAGAAAATTTCAAAAATTTAAATTAAAATGCTTTAGTTTTTCATCCGCTTAATTTCCATCATTTTAATTAATAGTCGAAAGAGAGAGGTGAAAAGCGCATTCAAAAAAGAATGGCGATACTTTTATAATGAGCACTTTTGTAAATGAAACTTTTTCTCATATATAACATGTTTGAAATAATTCACTCGTGAAATTCATTTATTAAAAAATAGCGAAATTATAACGTTCTATTTAATTTCAAGTGAGATTTTTAGTTTTGAGTTAAAAAGTTAAGTGAAAAATTATCATATTTGTAAACTGGGAAATCAAAAATTTCTGTATGATAGCGCAAGTTTCGTTTCAAAAGCGTTGTAGAATTTGAATATTATTGATATTATTTTGTTGAAAGCCATGTCTAATAGCAAGACGAAACGAACAATATGACAAAATAAATTTTGATTTGTCGAAATAAGTGCTAAAGAAATTTGTGAAACAATTGAATACTTTTATGCAAAAAGGAGATATCGACTTTCTTTAAATAACTCCTGATTTCTTCAATCAAATTAAATGATTTTAAATTATGTCATTGTGAACACTAAGTTTTGT
>NCKU01003320.1:0-15506 GCA_003675995.1 Dinothrombium tinctorium | reverse complement strand
GTGCATATTTTAAAGATTTTTTGTGCATATTTGCATGCATATTTTGTAAAATTTTGTGCATGAGATTCACATCCTTGGTAATTAGGCTTGCGTTGGTCATCTGACTCGCAGTGGCATTTGTTGTGTTCAGCTATAAACAACTCAAACAGAAATACAAATATTTTTCTCGCTTGTTAACCGAGATTAAAGGTGGCTCGTTTTTTTGACTAGTATACAGAGAATTTGAGAATAAATAGAATAAAAGATTTTAACCCAGCAGATTTATATGGAGAAAAAATTAAACATTAACAATATCATTTTTAGTGAAAAGATTGCGTATTGAGGTTAAAGTTTCACGTTTACAAGTGAACATAATAAAGATGAAAACACCTTGAGACGCGATTAGTATTCGACAAATTGTTGTTATGATTGAATAGTCTTCCAGCGAAAAGTAAACAATTGCGTCAATAATTTCGACAACTTCTGTAACACCCATAATTAAAGCAAATTTAAAATATAGACAAACGTTGCTTCGCTTTTTGCGTGAACGCTGAATATCTTCATCGCTTTTCGAAATATTGCGAATGGTGAGCGCGTAAAATAAGAAATCGACTATTGTTATAGCAGTCAATGGAAGCAATAGAAAAATAACGTAAGCGAACACCGTTGTAATTAAGCAATAGTCGTGGCCGTATTTTGGCCCGAATTCACTTTTAAATAAATCCAACATAAGTGCAGGCGAAAGGAAAAGCAATGGCGAAAGCCAAGCATAAAGAGAATTCTTCAAAAAGCGAATACTTTCATTTCTTTGCAAACTCATGTGTGCAGATTTATTGTAAAAGCGAGCACGAAATGTTTTATAAGCATTAAATGCGATTACATTCATCCAAAAATACGAACTCAGCGAGAAATAATGAAGAAAAATTGCAAGAACTTTGCAGATCAATAATTGCTTAACTCGATGCGAGTAAAATGCGGTGATGCTAAATACATTTGAAAAGAGAAGTGAAAGGCAAAGCGAGAAAAGATTTTTGCCGGGAACAGTTCGCTGCTTTTCATTCACTAAAAACACAATCAAGTGAAGAGAGAGACTAACTATTGCAATTGAGTAAGCGCTCACTGATAATATGCTAATCCATAATTGAGAATCTTTATCGCATACAATTACTTTGGTTGTTTTGTTCTCATTGACAAATTGCACTCTTTCTCTGCTATAATTCGTTTTAGTCGAGTTCACAAAAACGATTCGATCATTTTCAAAGTAAACGAAGTCTCGAAAAGTTTTTTCCCTTCGACAAAATTTATTGGCAAGTAATTCTGTCGCGGGTCTGTCGTACTGTTCAGTGCTGTTTGCTCGACGAAAACGTATGTTGCTAGCGTATTTAACACAGCGAAGCAGCAATTTATCAAAATACTCATCGAGTTGTGAGCATTTTTTACCTACAAAAAATTCGCTGTCAAATTTAAGCGAAATCGGGAAATCGATTCTAATTTTTGATAAAAATGGCTCGAATGGTTCACACGATAAATGCTTTGGATTTACACTGTGACATAAAGTGCAGAAATAGTTCTTGTAAACAACGTCACTTGAAACGTCTCTCAGGTAAAAAGTATGCGACTTGCACTTCGATTCGATTTTCGTAAAATTCCACGAACTTGGACACGAATCAACGCTATTTCTGCAAATTCGGCCGCCGAGTTTCTGCACACTTACAATATCAAGTTCAGGTGCATGTAGAAAACATCTTGACACTTGATCATCGTCAATGCGTACCCACGATTTGGACGCTTTTTCGTACTCAAAAGTGAATAGAATCGTCTCTAATGACAAGCATTTTTGGCATACACTGCGCTCAAAAATGCACGACAATTTTAATTCAAAATTGAGTAAATGCTGAGCATCGAAGTTACACATCGCACAAAAAATGTTCTTGTAAAAAGTTTTGCTTGAATTGCTGTAAACTACAATGTCGTTTAGATACTCATCAACATTTAATTTATCGTTTGAATTTGCTTTTTCGTCGCATCGATCGTGAATAACGATTTTATTTCTAGCATTTCTTCGCCATCGTGAAGAACACTTCGACACAGTGTGAACACCGAAGCCAGCGCTTGAAAAATGCACACAAGTTCTCGATTCAATTAAGTTTTTATTCGCCTCTGTTTGCAAACAACAATCACCGAATTCAGCGCATCTGTTGTCACACGAACAGTAGTAATTATTTCTCAAAGTGACAACGCCATTATTTGCAGCGCACGTCGTATCTAATTCGTGATTGCAGTGCTTTAACTTAAAATAAAATGCAGAGCAGAGTTTCGATCCAAGTTTTAACACTAGAATAAAGCAAATAATTGTCAATTTCATGTTTTAATACTATTCGCACGTGAACAGAGTAAAGCGTCTTAGTGTTTGTATTGGAAGCACTCCAAAATCAAGAGCATATTTGAATTGAATTTAATCAATGGATGATCAATCAATGAATTGATGTCTTTAAGTTAAGACAATGTTACTCAGTGAATGCAAAAGCGTCACAATTCTGGCCGCTGTCACTTGCATTCGAGATTCTTGACGCCAAAATCGCGATCGATTTTGCTGTAGCAAAATGCAACGGAAGCATAATAACTACATGGCGGTTTAAATCACAAAATAATCATTGAGTATTTAATTATAGTCTCTCGTTAAGGGCTTTGGTATCCGAATACATCGCATTAAAACATTAAGGTTTAATGTATTTTTATGTTAGCTTTAAATTATCCCATAAGATTATTAAGCTTTTAAATTAGTCTCATCGATAAACGATCTTTAAAAGCCTATCATTTTCTAGTGTTGTTTGCTTATCTTAATGAATTTTTCAAATTTAAAGTTGTATCATTTTTGTCTTTTGCTTAATTATTAATTACCACTTTTTTGTGAATAAAACTACAAAGATTTTAACAGAGAAAAGTTTCACCTAAGTAAGCTGATAGTTGAAGTAAAAATAATTTCTTGAAAAAAGAAAATTTTTTCTTCTAAAAGTTGTAAAGTTCGCGAATAAAACTTTGTTGCACAAAGGATGCTCTGATCGATTTCACAATTGAAATTATATATTTTTAAATTAAAATTTTTTTATGTATATGACTTGTATAGCATATGTTTCCAGCGCTTTCTTGTAAGTTGTTCTTCCTTGTTTAAGAAACATGCAAATTTGCAATCACTTTGTCTTAGATTTGAACATTAGATCACAATTTTGATAATAATAATAATGAACAGAACAATAAATGATGAGTGTTCAATTCTGATAAGTTTTTAAAGCTTGAGAATTGTATAAATTTGTTTTTAAATGAGTTATCGCCATAAATTTTTATTACAATTTAATGCTTTTTGAAATGATGAATTGTGTATCGAATGTACATTCTATTCATTTAAAAATAATCGGGAAAATAATGTAAAAGCAAATCATTCTTCTTTAATTGAACAAAGCGATAATTAAATGCATTTCAATGAACAACTGATCAATAAATTTTATGTGATTATAATGCGAGAATCAAATTCATTGAACAGTAAAAAGCAAAAAGTGGCACTGCAAAATAGCAATTTTCATTGCAACATTTGCTTTTTGAGCCGCTAAATGTGTAAGCAAGATCACGTTTAGTCGCACATGTAGCTTCATTAAGTTTATTGCTCATTTTTAAAGTAAAAATGCATTGAAAAAATGGCAGAAATAGCCATTAGTTGAATCAAACTGTGTAATCAAAACTACAGTTGCAAACATTTCGAGATTTTATAAAAAAGCCTGAATTTTCATGTGCAAAGTTAAATTTAATAAAACTGTAAATACAGCGCTTTTTCATGCGAAAACTAACTGAAATGTGTCGTACGACATTTGGCGGAAAAAATGAGACGAGACCGAGACTCTAACCCAGGACCTTTATATGTAGACGAAAGCACTCACGACTAAATCTCTCCGCTTCACTGCTCATTTTGCGATTCTATAATCGAGGAAGAGAGGAAGTTGGTGATAAGTGTTTGAATATTATTCACTTGAAATCTATGAAAATGATAAAACTTCAATCGTTTACATTTTTCGGCGGCTCAAAAAACATGTGTTGTTATGAAAATTGCTTTTCAGTGTCCACTTTTTTTCTGTCCATTGTAACCATTCGAATCCATTCACTTTCGATATGAGTTTGCATCGAGAGGTTTGTATTTTTTTTTTAACTCACAAAGAAACTTCTTTGTGCCCAATCCTGATTTCAACGAAACTTAGTATGTATATAGAATTTCATTGTGTATTAAGAATTATCCCTTCATAGGTGCGAGTTTTGCGCGTGAAGCAAGTTGTTTGCGTGCAAATTTTAACATTGAGAGAATGGTGAAAATTTTTGTTTTTTTTTCTTGCGGGCGGAAATCTTAACTGATTTTACCCGTTTTATTTCAAAAGTTAAAACTCACCATGTGCAAGATAATAGTATTGCTATCTCTGTTATGTTAAAACATATTAAGGCAATTTTTCAGTGTTTTATATATAATTAGCATGCATCTATCATAAGATAGCAGTTGAATAGTACTTTCATTTAAAAATTTCGATAAAAATCGGTTGAGATTATTTCGGCTCGCAATCGAAAAAACAAAAATTTTCACCATAAACTTTATGTTAAAGTTTGCTCGCGAATAGATACAAAAGTTGTACCTATGATAAGGTAATTCTTAAAACACAAATGAATTTCTATGTACTAAGTTCCGTTGAAATCGAAATTGGGCAAAAAGTAGTTTGTTTGTCAGCTGAATCGAATTGATTGGTGCTTTTTTGAATAGATGTTGAGGCTTTATGTCTAACTATTAAAGCAATCTTTATATTAACTTTCATTTTTACAAAAATCTCCAAAATTCTGTTCCTCATAAGGTGAAAACATTTTGAATTGGTACTCTCCTTTTTAATTTCAAAGTTTACAAAAAAGCAAAAGATAATTTTAAACTTTAATAAGTAGCTTCAAGTTTTGGCAACTGCATCATTTCGAATACCCTAATAGCATCAAAAAGCGAAGCAAGAAGTGGAAAAAACGGAAAAACTGCTATAAATCTTTCAATTTTTAATTTTTTAAAGAAATTTAATTGTTAAATATTGAATGAGACCAAAACGCAAAGCATGCCTATACCTATTCCCACGCTTTAATATTTTGCACTAAAGTTGCGCTCTTTGTTCAATTCTATTCTGTTCTCAGACTCCCTCATGTAAATTTTACGTTTCAACCACTCGAGCGCGAGAATATTAGTTTAGTTTGCTTGTTCGAATCAAAAAAGAGATTTTCAAATCAAGCGAGAAAAAATTTCGGACAAAGAATGCAGCATAAATGCTCCACTTTACATTTCTACGTTTTAAAGTTTCCTTGATGTGTGAAAAATTTCTCGAGTAATTTGGATTTAATATCCTAAAAAAGTGCTAAATGCATAATACGTTGTAAAGAGTTAAATTATCTTTAAAAAAGTTTTAAAATGATGAATGAAGAATATGCTCTCACATACCATAGCATATGATTAAATAGTATAATTAGAGCATCAATAAACTCAAGGATGATGTTTTTTTGCGAAGAAACTTTTACGAAGTCATCAATTTTTAAAATTAATTACACACACTCGCTAGTCATAACACCATTATTATCAACAATGGTCACCGTTAAGAAGAGTTACACAAGTAAATCAGTGAACTTCGCCTTTAAAACTGGAGCAAAGCATGACCAATTCGGCTATCGCTAATGCAATAGCAATACTTGTCCATGAAAATCTGTACTCAATGCACATTAGACCACTTTTCTAAACACTTGCACAGCTTTACTCGTCGCTTCACTCTCTGAGTTAGCATAACAACGTGCCTCTTTTTACCGCGTCTTTCACCGACAATCGCACAAGTATTCTCTTTGCTTTCTCAGTGTTTTGTTAAATTTATTATTTTGTTTATTCTCGTGCCAAGAGCATTTTATATTGGTGTATTTTGTAAATAATAAACTCAATTTTAAATAAAATTCGTTGCGAACCATTCATACTTCAATTATTGTAATTGTAATTTATTTAAGTGAATAAGACATAAGTCCTTAAATTATTATAGTTACGCTAAGGCCGATTCGTCACAAAATTAAATTTAAAGTTTGCTTTTAAAAGCTTTGTGGTTCAATTTGAAATTCATGATTTATAACAATTTTAAATAAAATAAAATTTGGGTAGATGAAACTGACTTAATCTACTATTCGTTCATGTACACTTGTGGCCACATTATTATGCTATCTTTTTCATTTAAAATTTGAAATCTCAATGGGTAAGATAAGATAATAATGTGGCTTAGAGTGTGTACTCCGTTTCTAATATAATCTTTCAGTCTATTGCTTTTCAATAAATTAAGTTTAGAGTGAATTCAAAAGATTTTATCGGACATGAGTGTTGTTTACTCCATCTCGTGAGTAAAAACAAAACGACAATATTTTAAGAAAGTTAATAAATGAAACATTTTACAATTGAATTTGAAAAATCAATAATAATGAACTATAACTTCACTATTCATACAAGATAAGAATTTTGTTTTTATAGAAGTGGCAAATGGGATGTAGGATATATTTTTTCATGAAAATGAGATGAGAGATAATCATTGCTTATTTATTTTGGTATATTTCCATATTTTGTACTTTGTTTGCTTCAATCTCAAATAAGCAAAGAAAACAAGTTGATAAAATTGCTTAAAATTTTAGCTTGTAGAAATCTAAAAAATTGTGAGCCAAATTAAGATAAGAAGTAGCTTAAACAAAAAATTTTGTTTTTAATATCGGAAGATCTCCCCTTGCGTAAAATTTAGTTAAGCGGATAAAAGGGTTTCACTGTTTTAATGTCATTTTTTAAAAAAGCAAGAGAAATATTTTATAAATTCATAACAAACTTCATAACTTTGATATATTTGATTCATCTTTCATTCATAAAATGCTTTATGGTTTTTATAAAATTTTAAAAATCTTATTATCCAACTTTTCACTGATTTGATCTTAAAAATTTTATCAACATAGTAATAACCTCATAACAAAAATAAGCTGGAATATAAGTTTTATCGTTTTTGTAAAGCTTATTTTTGTAAACTTTAAAACATCAAAATATTTTAAATCATTTTCACTTGTTCTTATATCTTTGCTCGATTCTTTCTAATTAAACTTGAAATTTAAAAAATAATCAAAGATAACAGTAATTGAATTTATTTTTATCATGCATTTAGTTGTAAGATAAACCTTTATAAAGTAAATAAATTCACTTATTCACTTATTTTTGAAAATATGTGCTTTATGTGCTTTTTGAAATGCTGATTTTGATGCTGATTTTTTATATATATTGTCGCGTCCGAGTGGTTGAACGCAGGAACGGAAACGAGAAAACGCGAGAAAAAATGAAAAAGGACGCGAATTAACTAAATTCGATTTTAATAAATGCAAAAATAAACATTTTGATCGCGATGACGACGAAAAAAGAACTGAGAACGATACGCGTTGGAAACGCAATTTATGTGAGAATAATCGACGAATCGCGAAGCGATCGATTGATTGGTGAAAATCGCGTGAGAATGAACGCAGTTCGCTTCAATATAACCACAAATCATTTTAAGATATCAGTAAAAAATGTGACCTTATAAAATTCCTGTCTCTACTTATAATAATTACAAGATTTTATGTGGTTATCAAAAAGATTGGTTTAGGAGATTTGAATTCGTTTTGTTTTTTTTTTTCTTATTTTTTCTCTGTCATCAACTCTCTGTGCAGTCTTCTCTTTTCACTAATTATCTTTTTGTTTGCTGCAATTGATATTACGACCAATGGACTTCCTTCAATAGAGAAGCCAAACCAAAAGTCAAATACTGAGCACACGAGTGTAAGATATTCAACAAAAGATGTTTTTGATCGCCATGTCCAAATCTCGCAACAATCAATGTATCTTTATTGTCGAGTGAACTCCTGGAAAGAATGTGGGAATATTTTACTCTTGTACACAGTCTTATTGCTCGTTTTCTTCTTTGCATCTTTTTAAAATTTGATTTGCTTCATCATTGCTTTCTATTGCTGAAAAGAAAACTTATCATTTAAATATATTTCAAACTAGAATAGATATTGACGCTGAGCAATAATTATTAGCATACACTAACGAAAACTCACTTAACTTATAAATTATAACTACATTAAGCACTAACTATTCGAGGCAATAACTAAAAACTCAACACTTGTTGCCTATTGACGTATCGAATTATATTAGAAAATATTATAACATCTATAAAATCTGGCAAGAAGAGTAAAATAGCCATTTTCTAGTTGTGAAATTACTTGCAAAATAAAGATATTCCATTTTCTTCAAACTAATTTTTCTATCTATTTCTATCTAAATTATTTTTATGATTGAAATTTTTTAAATTTCTTAAGTTTAAAGCCAAAATTGTTAGTTAAAATAAAAAATTATATTTGAGAGAGTGTAATGATATTTTGAAATTATTAAACAGTTTTTCACCAGTTCTTTTCTTGTCTAAAAATGCGATGTTATCTGCTTGGTGAATGTCATCATGAAAAACGAAGCCAAACTCACCTCGCATTAATTTATTTTCATTTAATTTATAATATTCGATTTTGTGAAGACGTRAGTCGAAGCCGTCTTCAYTGTAATATCCACAATTTGTCTCATACGGTGATGGCAACAAAGTTCATTTGAATTTTCTATATGAAAACGACACGATTTCTGTTTTTTTCTTAGGCGCTAGATTGACCGAAATTTAATTTTTTTGTAAATAATTTCCTCATTAATTCCTCTCCATTTTATGAATTAATTTTCTTGAAAAAAAATCAAAATAAAAATTTAAAAATTTTAATAATTTTTTAAACTGATTTCTATTTTTTGCCTGATTTTGTTGAAACAACAATATGCTTTTATCAGATTCAAGGCAAGATAAATATTAAACAAATAAAATTTAGCTTGAGCATTTCATGCAGTTATTTATCTATTCTTTCGGAGTAAAGAAATGCTTTGCGAATGTTTTCAGCAAAAGTAAAGCGAAAGTTTTTGGCAATCTTCAATTTTGTTAAGACGTGATTTGGAACGCTTATCAGTGAAAACTCAAAAATGAATTCGTATTGTGGTGGCGGATAAGTGATCTCGAATCGTCGTTAAGAAAATGCGTTAATTTCAATTTTTTCTTTTTTGTTTGATGCATGCTGAATGCAAAAGTGCTGAAGCCATATTTTAGTGAGTGTGTGTTGTGAAAAAAAAACATTTACAAAGCGAAAGTCATTAATGATCCATTGGAATTCTGGACTTGCTCTTGAGAGAATCAAACTTATTTTCTTTTTATATATAATATGAATGAATGATATGCGCTAAAATCACTTTCAAAAGAATGTTTTATGTAAAAAGCATTGATTTCAAATTAGTAATGAATGAAGGAATAATTTTTATTTGATGAAAGTATTAAAAAAAAAAATCAGAAAAACTTAACACATTGAAAACTTTGTTTTAAAGTCGCCATATGTTATATTAAATTTTGATCAAGATGAATAAAGAAATTTTTAGGGTCTATCATTTAATAAATAAAAAATTTGCTTCATGTACTGTAAAACGCTGCTCTTTAAGTTGTAGAACATTTCTTAATGTAAATTGAGAATGTAATTTGTAATTTTGCTTTTGCATTTAGTCCAATTTAAAGCTTTGTTTTTCTACTTTTTACAGTTCGCTAAATGTAACAAACTAAATAATTTGATGAGCAATAAGAACAACTGAATAGCATCTTCAAAAAGATTAAGAACGAAACGTGCTTCCATTTCAAAAATTACAAGAATTCAAAATACAGAATTCATTTTTTAAGCGATTAAAGTGGTCACTGCTTCAACTAAAAATGGCAACAAAAAACTAGACGCGTCAAAAAACAATGTGTTTCGTTCATGATATATCTTTCAAAAATGTTAGAAATTGCTGATTGAATTCATAACTGATAAAAAAATGAAGGTGAGCATAATAAAGACCAGAAAATTTTGAAACTTTTGATAAGCTTGATTTTACTGGTCTTGACTTTACTTTTGTTGCATTTTACTCTTCTTCCAGCTTTACGACGGTCACTTCTATGTATTTCAACGAAAGTTAGAGAAGGCTCTTAAGCTGTTGATATCAGTTATGCGAGTATCTAATTCTCGTTCATTACATTTTTAAAGCTTAAGAATTTAGTATTTTATCTTAAGTGAAAAATCTTATCTTATAAGGCCGAATTCAAAACAAGTGCCTGATTGTTCCATGATCTTGAACTCAATTTGATTTACGGTTGTGAACTTCTCACTTAAAATAACAAAATGAATGCACCATAATAAATCTTAAAATTTTATTTTAAATGAATAAACATAAATTAAATAATTTATAATTTTATTCACATATATATTAAGCAAAACATAAAATAAATTTACACTTACAAGCTTATAGAATTCGATTCATTTGTATGATTACTCTGAAATACTGATTTGCGTTTACAAGTAAATGCAACGAAAATAAATACGCCCTGTAAAGCAATCAACATCCGACAAGAGCCTGTAAGAGCTGGTGTCCTCATAATGAATAACTCCACTAATGTTTCAATGATTTCGACAACTTCAGTTAAGCCTGTTATTAATGCTAATTTAAAATAAAGACAAACGCCGATTTTCTTCGAGCTCAAATGTTTTGAATTCTCGTTACTTTTCGACAATCCTATGATCGCTAACACAAAGCATATTACGTTCACAAGTGTTAAGCCTATCAAAGCGAATAGTTGAATAAGTGAATAGCAATTAAGTGTTAATTCGCATGACTCAAATTTTGTAAAATAGCTCAGAATTGAAAGTGAGAAGCAGGTGATTGAAAGCGAAGAAAGCCACGCATAAAGCGAATTCTTTATGAAACGACTTTTGTCGTTATTAAACGCTTTGCTTAAAATTAAATTTCCACAAAATGTTTTGTAAACACTATACGCAATCACATTCATCCAAAAGAAAGAGCTAAGCGAGAAGAAATGTAGCAAAGTAGCAACTAAGTGGCAATAATTTCGCGAAATTTCTTGTATCATATGAAAAATGTTTGAGAAAAGTAATGTGAGAGAAAGTGAGAAAAGATTCTTCACTGGCACATTACTTAACCTGTGATTGATTAAACAATCTATTAAATGAACTAAAAGACAAACGATGGTTAGTGGGAATGTAATAAGTGTTAGAATGAATATGATATTTTCTACTTTATCTTGTCGGTTCTCGCAATGTTCATAAACTATCACTTCGCTAATGTTATTGATTTCAATGAATTCAACTTCTCTTTTAAGATAATATTTTGATGTTGCATTAATAAACACTCGGCCGTCATCAGCAATTACATACTCGGAAAAAGATCGTCGATTGAAACAAAAGCGCAGTTGGCGTGGAGAAGCAAAACGCTGTGTTTGCATACAGCGTCCTTCATTAGGATCCATTCGGTATCCTGTTGCACATTGCGTGAAGGGAGTACAATGGTCTAAGAAAACGTCGTAATAAGCATTCTTCGAGCAATTCTTTTTGCTGTTTCTGCCAAAATAGAAAAACTCGAGAATTTTGTCGAAGAAAACAAAATTTTTCGATTTCAGAGATGAATTTAAACTACATTTTAAATTTTCTATTTTGATGCTATTGCACAATGCACAATAATAGTTTTTGTATACTGCGTCAAAATTATTGTTTTTTACATAGGCAGCATAAGACAGACATTTCCTGGCTACGTGACCATTTCGCCATGCCGGAGAGCATCCATTGACGCTATTCAGACAAATTCGCCCTCCAAAATTTCGAATCGCATTTATGCTAAAATCTTCATAATAAAAAACGCAGGAATCGATTTCGTTCGAATCGAGCACCTTCCACATTTTTAAAGTCGATTCATAATTCGAGTTGCTTAGAATCATTTGCAACGAAGAGTTTTGCAATACATTACTCTTCATAGAGCACAAAAATTTCGATCTCAAATTCATTAAACTATTGCCGTCATAGTTGCAGAGCGCACAAAATGCGTTTCGATAAAAACGTTTACTGAACTTGCTGTAAACTAAAATGTCATCCAAATAATTATCTTCTCTGAACCGATCATTCGAAACGCATCTATTCTTGATAATTACGTTTTTAAGTCCATCCAAAGTCCAGTTATAGGAACACTCGGAAATTGCGTAAACACCAAATTTGCCACGAGACACTTCGACGCACGATTGTCCGCGAGCATTATTTTCCGAATAGTCTGTTTCATAACAACAATCACCAAATTGAACGCAATCATCACTGCAAGAGCAATAGTAATTGTCATTCTCAAAAAGTATGCCTTTACTGTAGAAACAATATTGGATGTCTTTCGAAGTGTATGCGGCACAACGCAAATTTACTTGATCAAATGATGAGTGCACAGCACAACTAAGCGAGAAAAGTAACAAACTTTTAATCACCAAAAACATAAGGAACATTTTTCGAAAATTGTCGCTCGAAAGAGGAGAGTTCACACTTGATATATTGCGACTATTTTTTTTGTTTTTGTTTTTGGTTCTTGTCTAAACTCATTTTGAGCATGACTTCAATTAATTTATTCAAGAAATTGCGCAATGCCATCAACGTTCTTGATATTTTCAATTCTCTTTTAAGTTTATTAAACCTGTTGCAATTGAAAGAATACATCTAAGAATTGATTTAAAAATTTTTTGAGAATAAATTTTTAGAAAAATTATCAAACTTAATAATCATATTCCCTTAACTCTATTTTGAATAAAATTTGAATTGAACTACTTAATCAATTACTATCTGTTTGAGCCTTTTTTGAGAAGTCAGCACAACTACTTTATACACTTGCTTTCTAGTTTAAACAATAAAACAATAAATTTGCAACAAACTTGTTGCCTCGGATAAAAAAGTTTCATTTAGTTAAAGCATCCTTCACTTACAACTTTCTATCTTTTGTATTAAAATGTATTTGAAAGTTGGATTAACTTTGGTTTGCATATGAGTTAGCTGATTACAGATTAAAATTTTCTCAACAACCATAATCTACTGATTTTAAAAATTTCGCTTTAAACTACAAGCATTCATCACAAAATTTTATATTTTAATGTCTTTTCACTTTTAAAAGCCTAAAACTACAAAGAAAAAATTGATTTTCGTATATTGTGTCTGGTTTATTGTCTCTCAGCAATTGAATGTTTTTTATTTTAAAAGGACGGATCTTGCTTCCATCATTGTTTGATTAATCTTTTTCGAAATAAATTCATTTAATTTCATTTTTTCGTTTATTATCGTATTTTATAACATTTTCAAAATGAATGAGTTTTCTCTACACACGAGTTCTTCGACTCTTCCATACAAAAAGCTCGTTACAAGATTAAAATTTACCATGATTATGAAAATTCTCTTACAAAAATTATTATTAAGAAAAGTTTTTCAAAACAGCTCAGTTCGATGAAAACAAAAGTAAACAAAGCAGGCAAAGAATGTTTTTTTAAAGCAACTAATGAACAAAGTTTCAAGTGTTTTTAAGCATTTAGAATTTAGATCGAAACAACAATGCACTTGAAATATTTTTTATCTACAATTTTTCATTTAAGGTACTCAAAATAAAGCAAAAGTAATGAGCAAAAGGAAAAAAGAGAAAAAACAAATCAATCATTTCATTAAAGAAGAAAACTTGCAAATCATTAAACTCTTCGAAAGAATTTATAAATTAAAAGCATAATCAGATATCCAGCAATAAGTGTAATGATTAATAATTAAATTTACAACATAAAAGTCTGAGAATTATATGTAAAGTATGAAATTTTGACTTAAAATTTTGTAAAAGAATAAAAACATTATCATTTGAAAATATAGTTTTGAAGAACTTGTTTGCTTGAAATTTAAGTTCAACAATTTTACTCATTTTTATATATCACAATCTATGTGAAAAATAAGTCAAAATGTGTATTTCAATTATTTATATGAGATCCTACAAGGCCTTTTAAAATGAGCGAAACTCAACAAAATCATGATAATTTAAAAATTTTATTCAAAAAACAATAGAGTTCGATATCTACGAATCATAAGAAACCGACTTTTTTGAAGTCAAAATTGAATAAAGCTGAAATCAGTTCGAAAAGAGAAACTTTTAGAACTTTTGTTTTTCGTTAGGACTTTTATAGAACTGTATTGACAAATATTGTGAAATAGTTAGAAAAACTTGTAAAGAGTTACAAAAATAAAAACCCATATACATGCAGTCTTGAAAGGGAAAAATAATCTTTTAATTTTTCAAAAAATTTACGAAATTCAAAATGTTAAAATCTTTGTTCAAAATTTTGTAATTTAAAGCACAATCGATTAGCATGAGTGAAATTATAGTTTTATGATGATTTGAAGTCAAATATTGGCATGAACAATCTATTAAAACTTCTAATGCAATTTTTGAAAACTGCCCAGCCAGAATGAATTACTGTATGGTGCGCCTAATCAAGTCTGCAATATATTTTCATTTTAATTTTTTTTTTTTTATAGAAACGTTACATGAAAAGATCACTCTAGAGTTTTGAATGAATCTTTTTCTCTTGCTTTGACACAAAATATACTTTGACGATACATGGTTACAAGTTGGGGCAAGGCCTTATCGTAGCCAAACAATTTTTGATTTGTTGAAATTTAAGTTATAGAGCCGAATCATCGCTGTAGATTAAATCATTTTTACTGGCCTTACATTATTACTTTAATTTAAGTATTTAATATAAAGTTTGTATAAGAGATAAAGTGTACAAAATAAGCAAGAGACCTTAGAAACCTAAGTAGAGGCATTATGAAGGCAAGAACTAAATTGACTTTTTGCTATCTTTTGAAAAGATCACTACTTGTGCGTATACCACTCTCTCATTTTAAAATTGAAACCTTCATTTTGACTCAACTCATTTTAATATAAATTATTTTATATAAAAATTAATAAAATTGATGAACCTCTAATTCAGACTAATAAGTGATTTAGAAATTAAAAAAAACATAATTCATATAACCATAGTGCTTGAAAAAAATTGTTTCAGAATATGAAAAATAAACAATGTTCAAGTTTTCTACCTATCACCTCTTCAAAATTACCCTCCAAAATTAGTTTATCGTTCGCATGATATTTTAACATGCTTAAGAAATTACATTGATTCATTTGGCTCAAGATCAATTATCAGCAAATAAATATAAAAGAAGACGAAGAGAAAAGAAAAGTTTTATTTTGAAGAAAAGATGTTCAGATTAATTGCTTCATTTGTTGTTGTAAACACTGTGCTAATTAGTTTGTTAGTATCAAAATACTCGAAATCTCCACATGAGGTGTCGAAAATCAAAGATCCGGATACATGTTACACGCCGGAATGCATCGAAACAGGTAATTAAAGAAATAAAGTTTATAAAAATTTATTTTAGAATTTTATACAATTTAACGAAATGCTTATAGCCGAAAGCTTATATGCAAACATAAACTTGAATGTTGACCCTTGTGATGATTTTTACAAGTT
>NCKU01003319.1:0-15509 GCA_003675995.1 Dinothrombium tinctorium | reverse complement strand
TGCTCCCAAATGCACGTTTTCTGCAAATAGTTTGTTAATCTGAGCTCTAAATGAAAATTAATTGCATGCATAATGAACGCGTCTTTAAAATTTTTCTCTTGATTTTCATCATATAAAACTCTACATAATATTGACATGCTTAATTTAAAAATCTATAAATAAGAAATAATCGCTTGTTTGAATTTAACATCTTTTTATGTGACTTCTTTTCGCTCAGTTTCAAATGGCAAGTGTTTGCTTTTTTAACGTATGATATTTACACTCGATTCAAAAGTGAAACACATAAATTACATTTGAACTGTTACATTGACAACCGTGTATTGCTTGAAAGGAAATAGAGTTGAAAACATTGAGATAATTGCTATTGTGTACGGATAGAATAATAAAAAAAAAGTTTGTAGATGTACGTAGAAAGATTGCGAAAGATAAGCGTTGTGCGAGAAGATAATAACAGTGAAGCAATGTTTCTTAGGGCAATCGGAAAGTGAAAAGCAAACATAAAGTGACGAATGCAAAGCTGATGGTTTGTAGTGAACATATTTACACAACAATGAGTGAGAAAAAAGGAAACTCGAATGTGATTTGTACGGATGTCGGTAGTAACAGTGTCAGAGTTGCGATAATTAATGTGAATGCTGCGAATATTTGTCGTGTATTGTGCACGACGACAAAAGAAATCACGGTTTACAATCGAAAGCCGCTGTATTACGAGCAAAAAACAAGCGAAATATGGGACGCGGTTTGCTTCTGTATTCGAGTAAGTCACGCAAACACAGCACTTCGATTATTTCATGCACTTTATTCTTTATTCACGTGTTTAATTAAGCAATGTCTGCAAAGCGTGCATTTAGACTTCAGGACGATCGATGCGATCGCTTTCACCGCCACTTGTTCTTTAGTAATAGTCGAAGAAAGGTAATTGAACAGCATTAAAATCAAACATAAAAGAGTTTAAGTAAACAGCTCTAACTTAAATGACGTTATAATGTGGATGGATCATCGGGCGATACGAGAAGCGGAGAGGATCACCGAAAGTGATTGCAAAATACTCAACAATTTTGGAACCATCTGCTCACCTGAGTTTTCAATCTCTAAAATGTTATGGCTTCAAAACAATCACAGAGAAAGATTCGCTGAAGCAATCGCGTTTTTCGAACTTCCTGATTGGCTCTGTTGGCGAGCAACAAGAACAAACGCTACCACTTGCGATCAGTTTCCGCGCTCGGTTTGCTGCACGACATGTAAATGGGGTTTCGATTCAGAAAGTGGTCAATGGCCAAACGATATATTCAGCATATTGAATGGAGATTATGCAGATGATATAAAGCGCAGAATAGGAGGTAAACTTATCTTCATAAAATAAAAATAAAAAGAAAAGAATGAGAACAATGAGAACTTTTCTAAAAATAAATAGAGAAAAGCGCTCTACCAGGAACTTTCATTAGCAATTTGAGCGAAGAAGCAGCTATAGAAATGGGTCTTGTTTCACCTTTACTTCGAGACAATTACAAGGAAAACAGCTCAATTGCCGTCGCTTCTTCGCTGATTGATGCACACAGTGGAGTACTTGCAATGATTTCGCTGTTCCTAAGCACAAGAAAAGAGAAAAAGGAAAACGACCCTTTAGAGTCGATCATGTGTATGATAGCGGGCACTTCCACTTGTCATATGGTGCTTAACAAACAGAGAACATTAACGATCGGAGTATGGGGTCCCTATTACGATGTCATTTTTCCGGATTATTATTTGCGCGAAGCTGGTCAAAGTGCGGTCGGCAAATTGCTGGAATTTCTGGTCACGAGCCATCCGGATTATGAAACAATTTATAAAAATTGCAGCTTTGATGCGGTAATAAAGGCTCTAAATAAGATTGTTTCAGCAAAACGGAACTCGAGGCAAATGAATTCGCTTCATGTAATACCATCATTTCACGGCAATCGTTCGCCGTTCGCGAATCCAACACTAAAAGGTGAGTCTTGTTTCAGAAATTATGTGTCATTTGATCGAAAGTTTTGAAACAAATTCTTGATTACTTGCAGTCAGCGAATTTAGTCAATACAAATTACCGTCCATTTTATAAATTATCATTGCAAGTCAACTCAAAATACTTTTTGCTCTAGAATCAATTAGCATTTATTATCAAAACTTTTTAATTTTAAATCAAAATGACAACAAATGCGCACTTTAAGATGATTCGCGCGCTTCGCATCTTTGCAAGAGCTTTCAAATCGTTTACAAAATTATGAAGCTTGTTAGCTTTTGTGCGAGTATGATAACGTTTTTATTTATTATTTTTCAAATGTGCCATATTAGTTGGGAATTATTAAAAAAAAATTAGTTCACCCAATTAATTGGCCAAACACTCAATTCGTATTCCCAAAAGCACGAGAATTTGCTCACTAAGTTCACTTTTCTGCATATTTGTTTGCCAAACATGCTTTCGCTTGCGATCATTTTATTGGTAATATTTTCATATAATTTCGACTTTGCATATTTATTGTATTTTCGATGCAACGTGTTCAGCTGTTGCCACAAACATTTATGATAAACGCTCATATAAATCAACTATACAAGTTTAATATGGATAAAAACGTATAATTGCGATCAAGCAATAAATTTTTATTCGTACTGCGTTCAAAGAAAAATGTTTTGTAATTATTCATTTGAAAGCACAAATTTGTTCGTCCTAAATATTCGTCTATCTTTTGTTTAGAATAACTTATAAATTTGTGCGAATATTTAAAATGACGACTTCATCAAATTATGTTTTTTCAATAAATTTCTTTTAAATTTAATTTAAAAAAGAAAATTCAATTTCCAATTGATTCAGATTTTTAATCGCTATTTAAATTTTAAATTTTGGCAGAAAAATCAAAACTATTCAACATATTCAACTTGGTATATTAATTTAAAATTAATAATTAGACTAAATTGTTTGGGAGTTTTATAATTTGGAATGGTAAACTAATTTTTACAAAATATGCGAGTAAAATTTCCCCGCAAATGGTCGAGTTGATCTAAACAAAAGTTTTTTTTCAAAATCTTCTTAAACAAGATTCTAAAATTAAACTCTTTCTACTTGAAAATTTTGATCAATGAAACTTGAAAAAAATTACAAAAAGATTTTGAAATTGAATCTGATCCCAAGTCAAATATCGTGAAGAAAGCAGTGAGTTTCAAAATGAATCGATTTTGAAAAAGCTTTAAAATTTCATTAAAAGCATTGAAACTGTTTTTGATGAACTATAAAAGCTAAAAAATATTTCAAGTGTTGATCGATTGGTTACAGTCAGAAACGCTAAAACCTCTCTAATTTCATATGTACAAAGAATGTTAGAATTTTCATGTTCTCAAATACAGCTTTGCGACATGGTATGAACTAGTTTATTTTGGTCGTTTGGTACATTATGGTGTTTACTGTAGTAAGTTATTTCAAAAATTATCGGAACAAAACATTAGATTTGAATAGTAAAATAGCTTTTTCGATTTACATCAAATCATCATATTTTGTCCATCAATAAGAATCGATCGCTTACATGAATTTTCTGCATGTTTTCCTAATGTAACCATAGATTTACGTTAGCTTTAAAAAAATGAATAACAAAACTCTGGCACTTGATTCTAAAAAATTTTTTTAATTTTTTAAAAGCTTTTTTAATAATTTAATTCGATTAATTTTTGCAACAATTCAAAAATACACAATCAAAACTGATTAAACATGTCAAGTGGTTGTTATGAGATTAAGTTTTGGCTGCACTTTTTCTAGTTTTTAGTTTCTGTTTTGCATAGAAATACTCCATAAATATTTCATAGGAATACTCCAGGAATATTTCTATTTGCCGGTATTTTTCAAATATCTTCTCTTGTCAATTTTGTCTTGAATTTTTTTGGGTGAAAATAAAAGCGCTTCAGTGTGTTCATGAAAAGTTTATGACCTTTCGGCCTAAAAAAGTTTTTTCTTTAATATCATTTGAATTTGTATGGCTTTTTCTCGGATTATTTGCTTGAAATGCAAAATTTTCGTTGAAAGGCATTACATTTTGTAACAAATATTGTGTGAAGAGCTTAGAGTGTAATACGCTATGTAAACTTAATAACGACCGAAAGGTTTGCGGAATTATCAGTAAAGAAAAATTCTTTGCTTTCGATTTTATTGTGAAAGCAAAAAAATGATTTAAAACACTTTCAGGAGGGATTTACGGTTTAGATCTTAATCGCACCGATTTAGCCACCCTATACGAAGCTGCTATTGAATCGTTGGCGTACGAAACAAAACTAATAATTGAAAAGATGAAGTAAGTGTCAAGCATCAGATGTTTGTCTCAGAATTCGTTTATTGAATAGTCTCTCAAAATTGAATACGATTTTGGTTTGCGGAGGCTTAGCGAAAAACGAAATTTACATACAAACACACGCTGATGTTTTGAATTGCGAAGTGATTACGATGCGAGGAGGTGATGCAGATATGATGCTAATTGGATGCGCTTTATTGGCCAGACAAGCTGCTCTAAGAAGCGATCTATCTGTGCAGCACTTGCAAAACATCTCTATGCCTGATTTGCAAATGCAATCTTTTAATCCCAATTCGGCGTTTTTTTCGTAAGTTTTTTGATTTTTCTCCCTAAATTCGGTCGCTCCTAAATGAAGCATTATTATCTGCACAGGTATCATGAGGCAAAATATCAATGCTATAAAAAATTAATGGACACGGCCCAAGAAGTGGAAAAACTAATGAGCGCTTCGTTTTGAAGCGTTCGTTTTTCGCGTAATGCAGAAATTGTGCAATCATGCAAATGATTGTCGTCTTCAGTTTCGCATTCACACATTGATTTTCTCGTTGCAAGACAAAAAACAATAAAAACACAGAAAATGTTTTCAAAAAAGATTTAACTTCGAATTACAAATAAAATTTTGACTGAAATAAACGTTTCAGCTTTGTTTGCATACTTTTAGCATAAATTTGAGTAGAAGCGTTTAATTGTTGTAGTTATAAGTAAAAATCTTAGACTCACCTAGGAGTAGAATGCTGGTGGTAAAGTTGATATTACACAAAAATAGTGTTTGATGTGTTTTACGTGAGTTGATTTCTCGAAAAGAAGTAATTTTTTTTTCTGGAGAGCCCGAGATTAAAAATTTGTTGTGTCAAACTAAATTTGATTTAAAGCTAGCGGTTTATGAGAAGTGAGCGATTTTCTCAATACGCGTAGAGAGAAATTTAAATACAAACGAAAAGCAAACTTTTACTGCACTTTGCGAACTTATATACTGTGTGAACGGTGGCTGAGTTACTGTTGCACAGACACACACACCGTCTCTGTTGAATACTGCAACCAGCGTTGTGTTTGGTGTTTTACACTTGAAGCGAAAACGATAAAACAATACACAGCTACAGTTAGCCTCAGCAAAAAATGCAATATGGCTAAAACCGCTTTCGCTCTTGATTCCACACAATAGTTTTCCGATCGATAATCGTAACGTTACTTCTAATCGAAATACTAGTTAATGGAATAAAGCTGGACGCTGGAGTGATATGCTCGCAATCGATCATAATTTTAATTCAATTAAAGTGAAGCGACCCGCGCTAATTTCAGCGATCAGCCGAACGCTTCGCGTTTCGTCGGTTATTCTTACATAAATCGCGTTTACAACGCGTTTTGTTCTCAGTTCTTTCTCTGCCTTTGCGGTCGTAACTTTAATTTGTGTTTTCATTAAAAAATTGAATTTTGTTATTTCATATTCGTTTTCTCGCTTCTGTTCCCGCGTTTAATCGCTCGGACGCGACAAAATAAATAAAGTAAAAGCAAAAGATAGCAATAAGCATTCACTTTAAGTACTCAAAAGGTTGTTGATATAGGCCTTTAAAAATTCTCGAGTTAAAACTTGATAGAATAAGCATATTTAGCCTATTTTTGAGTTATATTTAAACCATAAAGTTTTGATAATTTTCTTCAATCGATTTAAAATGTTCGATCAGAGCGAATCAATAGCTTCAGCACAACCAAAAATATTTACTTCAAAATGAACTCTCGCCCATAGAAAAGTCTCATCTCCGCTTTCTCTCAAAATTTTCAAAATTGAAAAAGTTTTCAGTTCATTTTGGAGAGAAAACGGTTCAAGAAAGCGGATCCAAATCTCTTTGTAGCCGTTTTTTCGTATTTTTCAAAGAAATAAAAGGTTTTTTCCGTTGATAACAAACATGTATCAGACTGCAAGTCTCAAGTGTAATTACTTTTTCACTCTCATCGCAAAAATTAAAATTTATTTCAGTTTTTTGCTACATTCTTGAACGCGAATCAATGATAAAGGCTTTTGTTCGTACAGCTTTTTTTAATTTCTTTAAAAAACATAATAAATTAAGAAATAAGAATTTTAATACATAGGTGAATAAGAAACAGCAAAATAAATTTGTGCTTGGTTCTACTTTTTTAAATTAAATGGTTGAATTAAAGCAAAAATAAAAATTCTTCAACAAAATAAAAAAACTCTTCACGTCAAAAGAGCTTTTTCGCTTCTTTGATGTTATTATTTAAAAATTTATGTTGAATAATTATGCATAAATTATTTATGTTTCAAGAAATTCAACTTTATAACAACATTATTTAGAGCAAAAGCTGTTGCTCGGTGCTAATAAAACCGGGTGTATACCTTTGTCCCTTCAAGCTTCTTGACATCGAATTTCAATATGATGAAAAGCGCGACATTGAGGCGAAATGCGACAACCCTTTACTCACCTGAATTCACTTGATTATGTTAATGCAATGTTCTAAATTTACTCAAGGTAGAATTTCACATTTAATCATTTTTCCTATTCTTTTCAAAAAATAAAAGACTAAATTCTAAATTTTTTATAAGGAGATTATTGAAAAATTTGTTAAGACAGTTTAAATACTTCATTTGTTTAATCAACTTTTATATTTTGCTGTTAACATGTAACCAGGTTTAAATAAAACATATTTAGAGATCAAAAGCTTTTTTAACCTTTTTTCTTAACTAAGACTTACTTTAATCTCTATTTTTAAAATTGAACGGCTTTAGTCAATTTGATTTTTTTTTTTAACTCTCATTCATCTAATTGAGAATTTAATATCAGTAAAAAAAAGTTTTAAGTTAAGAATTTAAATATTTTTACTTTAAAAAGCATAATTTAATAATAGAATAGAATATTGCACTTATTTTGAAACGAAATCGATTTATGAAAGGATCTAACAATAAGAAACATTTAGCATTTCCCCCATTCGACGAAAATGAAAACAATAAGAGAAAATTATTTGCACGAGGCAGTAAATTATTTGTCAACTTTTAGTCTAATAAAAAATTTGTCTTGTCAACATCATCCTCACATATAACATTTTCAATTTATTATTATTATTATTATATAAAAGAAAGGAATTCTCATTCAAATGGAAAATTTGCGTGACATGCTTTTTCGCAATAATTTTTATAAAACCAATTAAAAATTCAATGAATTTCTTTATTAGAGAATAATGAAAAATATGTAAATGAAAACCCGCATCAAAATCGAGATTAAATGTAAAAATATTTTTTCTTTGATAATTAATTTCTGCGATGAACAATTATTTCTAAACAATCTAAAAACCATCAAGATAAAAATGAAAAATTGAGACTAAACGATCTATTCAAACTTAATCAGAATTTTAATCTACATTTGAGAAATCATATTTTTCCCGTTTAGTTTTCAAAAAAGGCAATCAAAATTCATAAAATTTGTAAGAGTAAACAAGCGATAAGAAACGATCAATTTTTGTTTACATTTTAATACATTTCTCGTTTACATTTCAAAGTTGAAATCCAATTAAAGAGAAGATGGAAATAAGCTCATCTGATCACCATTTCCGAAATAATTCTTAGTGTTCTAATTCAAAACAGCGCTCGTTAAGTTTTGCGATCGATATTTCTTCAAATGTTGGTCAGAAAATAGATTTTTTTTTGCTTGTTGCTTAAGAAGCGACTTTCACGAGTAGAATTCATTAAGAGCAGTAAATACTCGACTTTCGCGTTTTGCAATTCTCTAATTAAAATAAAATTTGAGTTTTTATCAAACATTATAAAAAAATCAATGTTCTTAATCAAATTATTTTTGTGATGAGTGTGTGATTAATGGGTGATTTGTGAATAATTCTTTATTAAAATGCTTCTATAGAATTACTAGGTTTTTAAAAGCATCTTTTTGTCGGCACCCTTTGAAAAGATTTTCAGCTGATTATCAATTACTTTGGCGATCTCGTTTCTTTGATAGTGTTCTTTGTGGACCTAAAGCTAAAAGCTTCGGCAATCAATGCGATAATTCAATAATTTTCCTTGAATTAGCAATAATTGAAAACATGAACAAGAACCTAAAAAGCAAATTAATTTTTTTTAATCGTTAAATAACACAATTCTCAAAGGTTTAGCTAGATATTAGTTTAGAATGAGAAAAAGTTTTTACTGTAAACTCACAGCTGTTTTATTATTAAAAGAACTTTCAGTTTTCTTACATTATTAAAATAAATACCTTCACAAAAAAGCTAACCGAAGTTGTTTGTGACAAAAAGTTATATCAAAAGTTTTTCTCTATCTCATAACGCTACTGTCAGCTCATTATTTATCAATTACATTAGCTTTATGGACCAAAGTTATTTATGAGTAAAAAAATACAAAAACAGAAAAGATTGCTTTTGAAAATGTACTTTGCAAGGTGTATCCAAGTGTTAGACAAAAATTGCATTCCAAGAAAACTGCAGTAAACGCTTTAGCTTCTAAACATGTCATAATTTAAAAAATATCTGAGCAAAGGGTTATCATTTTCGTTCTCTTTAAATTTAAGACCATTTTTAAGGTTCCGTGCGAATTATTTCCTTTCAAGAACAAATATAATTCATTTATTCTTTCACACTTGCGGTAAGTTTTTATATTTTAGAATTTCTTAATTTGTAATGTCATTTTCTTAAAACATTCATTTGCAAATGGTAATTGCATTAACTTAAATAATAAATTTTTACTAGTTATTTTACGTTTCTAACTATATTAAAAGGAAAAACGAAAAGATTTACAAATCATTAAGAAAAATTACTTTTTCATGTAAGAACTTTTTAGTATAATAATTCATAAAAAAAGCAAAAAGAATATTAAAATTTGTTGTTCAGGTATATAACTTAATAAACTAACATTTTATTTACATATATGGATGCAAACATTTTGCGCGTAAAGTGAAATAAATTTTTCCACGTATTGAAAATAATGATCTCATACTTTTGTTGACATTTTTGTGCATTTGGTTTGCACGCACAAAAATGCAATAAATGTATGAATCAAGCTTCGAATAATAGTGAGAGCTGCTCACTCGAAACTCACAGAAAAATTTCAATTGTGTCATGACTGTACTCTTTGTGTCGACTCAAATGTCTTATTCGTAATAGCATCAAAGAAATTGAATAAAAGCAAATTCTACCTTTAAGTTTAAAAAGAATCTGAAAATAAAAAGTTTTTAAATATCCACGATGGTAACGACACTTAAGGTTATTCAATATCCTAATGTGGAGTATAGAAGAAATGCATATAAGACAATTTCGGAAAAATGTCTCCAGAAATTTTCGAGAGGAAGCACAATAGATAAATTGGTGCTCAAAAATAATATTCGAAAAAAAAATTGAACTTTGATGAAAAGTTGAACATTTTTAGTTAACATTATCAATAAAATTGACGCAGATTATAGGATTTCATTGTTATTTATTTCCGAAGCTTTCAGTTCGCTTTTGATGGATTGAGTATTGGGATTTCATTCAAATACTTATCCACAAAACCCGCGCCTCCTAAGTCTCGATGCTATTCTCGGTTATAAAAGTGAGTTTCACATTCTAAACGTTCTTTGCAGTCTCTGAAAAATAAATGTGTTTGTTCGTTCAATCGAATAAAGTATTCATAGCTAAACTGCTTGTTTCTTTCTTTCGTTCGCAAATAGGATTATGGAGGAAGAAACAAATTGGAATGGTTTAAATGTATATATGGCTACTTTTAATTATAAGCATAAACTTGTTTGATAATTTTAATGTTTTTTATCCAAATTAAATCGAAAAACTATGTTAAATTATGATGTTAAGGCAGTTTTACATTCAATGAAATAAATATCAACATTGGACGTTTTGTAAATTAACATTTCTATATTCTCAAATCTCTATGAATAGTCTTATATGACAAAAGTTGCAAAGGTTGTAGCAACCGAACTAATTGCTATTAACTATGATATCCTGAATAGAACTCTCCGTTTCTCAATAAAATTTTCATTTAAAAATTATTGAAGACAACGAAAATTTTCCATCTAGTATTTAAAAATCAATTTATCAAAATCGTAATGAACTCATTACATTTCAATATCATTTTATCATTTTTATCATTGCATCTCTCACTTCTTGTGACATACAGATGAGTTTCCATTTTTTTTTAATCTCTATTTTCCAATAATCTTAAAGATTCAAGTTTTAAAATTTGAAAATTATAATTGATTCATATTAGGGCATTGAATAAATTTAATAAATTTATAAAAATTCTTATAAAATAATTCTTTTATATAGCATAGAATAGTTCCAAATCATAGTTTATAAAACTCATCTCATATAAAATGTATTTTTCTTCAATAAAATAAACATTTGAAAATATATTGAACGCTTAACGCAAGTTTATTCTGGGATTTGATTTAATCTCTCATTCATCTTTAAAACTCTTATCACGAAAGTTTAAGATTAAGCTTTTCTTGGACAATAATAATTCTTTGGGACAACTTACATTTAATAAAACGATTTTATACGGATAAGATGGCAAAACATTCTGATATTAGATTTTGTAAATTAAATTTCAAAATATTTTGCGATTATTTTCATTAAATGAAGCGGTACTGTTTGAATGAGAGAGCAAAACATTCTGTAATCTCCAATGTTTTCATGATTTTAAGGAAAATTTTTGAGTTGAGAAACGTTTCATTGAAATTAGAAATTAAAATCTATGCTTGTTGACCAGAGTTTTAAACCTCATTAATTTAATCAATTCTCAAAATAAACTTGCATTCAGCTTTCATTGATTATTCAATATTATTTTTAATTTCCTTCGGTTTTGTTCTACATTTTTAAATGTTTATTTTCTTGAAGAAAGAAAGTTTTATATGAGATTCAGTTTTAATATTTTATGCATTTTGCTTTAGAGAAAAACGATGAATTTTTCTTGAAAATATTATCTGAAAGATAAATTGCTATTTGAAAAAATCTGAACACAGAATGTCATATTTCCTAATTTTATTCCCCAAAACTGACAAAAAGAAAATATTGGCAAAAATGTGAAAATGCAAAGCTTTAAGATTTGAAACAGTTTCAACCTGATAATCGAATAACGGTGAGCGATTTATAGATGTTTTACAGATGAAGATTGATTTTGTTATCGATCTTTGTATCGAGTCAATAAAAGCGTACAACTTATTTTACGTTGAATCGAAAGCAAACAAATAATCGATCTAAACAAGCTTCCATTACCTGATCTCAGCTAAAATACATCAAAATTCGGAGATAATTAGTAGAGAGCAAACATTTCAGGCGAAATTCAGAGATAAATAAATTAAATCGAACTCTTGGTACACGTTTGAGAGGAAAGCGTTAGAGAAATCAATGATTAAAAAGTTTATTTTGGCAAGTATTTAATTAAGGCATCAAAATTTGTTTAAAATTTGCAATTACTAGCAAAAGGCGGCAATTTGTCTGCTTTTCTTCATTGCTCGTATGTTATTTTCGTCACCTTTCATTGCATTACTGTAAGTGAATACTTTTATTACAAAAAGGTATATCTAACAATTTGTATTTGCATTGTTGGATAAACCTTTTTGTAATAAAGTATTGAATTGAAGAGATTTATTAAGAAAAGGTTTACCCAATAATAAGTATTTACATTGTTGGATACACCTTTTCTTAATAAATCTCTTTAATTATTCAAAAAACTTCTACTGAGTTCAAACTTTTATTGCATTAGCTGATTTATATAGATTTTCACTTAATCTGCTTCAATTGACGGAAATATCAAAAATTGTTCGTTGACGTCACACTTGGGACCACTAAAATGTCGATAAACTTCGTTCGCGACCACTTTTCTTTTTTTAACCTTTAAAATTCAAATTAAATAAGCAAATTGTTTTTAGATGTAAACTCAGTTACTTTGAGTTAAAGTTAAACTTGTTAAAATTCAAAGAATAAAGTTTCAACATTTGACTTGAACAATTTTCAAAAAGACTTCAATTACTTATAATTAAAATTTCGCTTTTATATTTTCATCTAACATTTACAGCATATTCAAAATGAAAATTGAAAAAGAAATTTTAAAAATTTAATTGAGCTTCCAAACTTAGCGAATATATTTAAACGTGCTTGGAAATGATTACAGTAAATTTAAGATGAGAAGTTGAAAATAGTGAAAGTTATAGCGAGTAAACGTAATCATAAATATTATCATAATCCAAAATGAGAAAGCTTAATTATCTCTTCGAGTTGTCACTTTCAGATTCGTGTCTCAAATAAAAAATGTTTGTTTCAATTTTGAAATTTCTTGAGCAACATGGCAATATGAATTTACAAAAATATTTTAATATCAAAGAATTCTTTTGACTGTAGGCACATAGCTGTTCATATTTCTAGTTTCTCGTTTATTTGCAATCGAAAGTTTCATTAAACGAGCTCACTTTTTGACTTTTTCAAATTCAGCATTAATAAAGCATCTCGTAAAGCGCCTTTAACTGCATTTTAGAAATTTTCTCGTCTCATATTTCACGAGCGAATGATTTCACCAATTTTATATATTTTTCGCTCACAGCATTGAAATAGGAAATAAGTCGTTGAAAATCGTCTTAATGCAGAAAACTCTTCTTATCGATAGCAAAAGTTTACATTCGCCTGAAGCTACTATTTTCTGCATTTACGACCACTTGCAATTTAATTTCACGCGTTTAACGAGAAACCACAATCGAACTTAATAGATCTTAAAATATAATCGAAAATTCTCTTTTCAATAAAAGATAATCGCTTTATTTGTCGAAAATATGAAAAAGTCAAACGTTTGTAATTCGACAACCTCACACTGCAGACTTCGACCAAACCTTGGACTAAATTTTTTTTAATAAACTTCCTGAAATCTGTGAATCTTTGTATTTAAAGTTTTTTTTTATCTCATAGTTGTCGAAAGCGAGAATTTTGACTGTAATTTAATTTAATAAATATGAGAAGCTTAAAAGATTGTTTTTCAGTTTATTTATAAATTAATTGAATATTGGTTATAGAAAAGTGAAACATGAAAATCACCTCAACATTTATTTCTCGCTAAAAACTGTAAAAGAAAGCCAAAACTAAATAATTTCGAAAAATATGGCTTTTAGCACTCAAAAAGAAAAAAAAAATTAAAACGATTTTAATGTTAAAAACGTATAGTTCTTGGAATATATTATACTCAGCAAATGACATATTTTCACACATTTCAACATATTTCGTGGTATGAAGCTTAATCAATGGCAGTAAACTTCTAAGACGATAAGAAGGAAGCAATGAACAAAAAGAATTGAAGCCTTTTGAGGCATAATGATTAATTTTTGTTTATTTAATTCATGCAGAATGTTCATTGTAATTTATGTATGTTAAATTCTTTTTTGAAAGTATAAAAAAAGATTTTGCGCTTCCTGTATTTCTATCGCATTAAACCTTTTCACATTGTATGTAGTCTTTAAACTCACGAAATTCTATAAGATTTTATACTTTGAAATAAGTTCTCAATTGAAAGAAGAGTTCGAGTTTCTCTCGCTTTATAAAATATCGATTACAAAAACAGCCACAAATTTCGAGAATAATTTTTGCTTTGCTGACCCCGCAAGTAGAGTTTTATTTTTAAGTTTTCTCATATTTCAAACTTCACTCTCAAATTCAAGCTGAATAAGAAGTCCATTTCTTGAATGCAAGAATGATCTAAAACGCTATTCATCATGAGTCGAAGAACCAATTTTTCAGTTTCTCATTTTTTATCTTGAGAAAAGTTCAAAAACAATAACTTTTCTTACGTATTTATTATAAATGCTCTTTGCATTTTTTCATAATCTTAAGGTTAACTTCAACTTAAGAAGCAAAATGAAAATTCTATCTGAAAAAGTATGTGCAAAAAAACGAGAGTTTGAAGAGTGAATTTCATATTTACAACCCCAAAGCGAGTCATTGTTGAAATAAATGGCAAAAATTAACATTTTTTCGAGATCAAAGCATTATAAATATTACAATCATAATTCGTAAAATTATCAGACTACCTGAGGAGATATAATTTATTTATTTATGCGGCGAATATACGTATGTTTCGCAAGCACTTAAATAAATTTGAGAATCATGGAATTATTGATGCGTAAATGTAGAAAGCAAAGATTTATTTGAACATTTTGAGAACAAAGCTTTCCACTTTCTGCTGAATTTTTGCGCCTATCTCTTTCATAAAGAATTACTTTAGTGCGAATAATGTTTCTTAAAAGCTTCTTTATCGCTCAAAGCGATAATATAATGAAAAAATGAGTCTCTCGAATTATCACTTATTATTGATGCAACAGTAGCTGATCAAATAAGAGCCATTTGCATTGCAGATTTATTTTGTTTTTCTTCACCCAAAACATTAAATAAAACTGACTTATAGAGAGTGAGAATAAAATGAAAAATAATTCTCTCAAAATCTTGATAAGTTGTTTTGAAAACGATGTCTTTTTAAAGGCAAAATCAATTCAAATTCTCATCTCTTTCGATCTCTTTTTTCAACAAGTGCTTTTGGAAAAAATGTTTCAAACGCTAAAAGAATATTTCACTGCCAAGTGAACCTTTTCCGTAGTGATATATGATTCCATTGTGTTCTTTGACTTCAAAGAGCCAAGGGATTTAATGCAATGCACGAAAATCTATATTTGCAAACTTAAACGATGTATTATTGGAGAATCGGAAAGAAAGTTGAATGTGATAAATATGCACAAAACTCGTGCTGCAAATGCACGCGATATTTTAATGAAAAACAATGCAAAATATTAGCTTATGGCTATGAACGCTGCTTTCTCATTCACAAAACGATCTTTGATCTCCATCTTATTTTAAACATCATTTTTCTTTATTAAACTGAATAAGTTTATTTAATTATTAAAAATGAATACCAACAGCAAAAGAAACGAAACTCAATTTAATAAAGCTAAATACTTTAAAAATTAAAAGGAAAAAATACCAATGTCGACATTTTCGGGTAAGAAATGTTTTCGAACTTTTCCGCAGCGTTTATCAAAAATTTACTTTTTGTTGAGAAATTACAGTGAACGTCAAAAAGTGAACACCGAAAATAGCAGTTCGGTATTTCCACGGCTAATGTATAAATATTTGGTCGCCGAATGTGTAAACAGACCACTGTAACGCGGCAAAAGAGCATCGACGATAATTCGCCTGCGTACCTTTACTCACTCATATTGGCAGTATGTTATCGAA
>NCKU01003318.1:0-15511 GCA_003675995.1 Dinothrombium tinctorium | reverse complement strand
AATTCTTTTAAAAATCATCTCTTTAAATATCTTTTTGACACCCAATTTAATTGGTTGTATTTATAATTTTTATTTTTTTAAATTTTTTTATTTGACAAATTCATTTTGTAATTATAGTCATTGACTAGTTTTTACTAATGATATGCATCAAATCTATTAGCAATTTTGCTAGCGAATATTACAATGAATAAATTCAATTCATTACTTGTGAGATGTCAACTATACTTTCTTTGATAATTTTTCAACATGTCATTCAAAACTATTGAAATTGACAAAAAAAATTGTCCAAACTTTTAACAGTAAGGCTCCATCATTTTATAAACGTGATAATTTGAAAATGAGTTAAGTTTAGAAAACATGTTCTTAGTTATATTTTTAAAACAATCTTTTTGCTGTTACAGTCTTGTAACCGCAACCATTTTACAATCGTTATGCTTGAATTAGAATCGGTAACCGTTTTGAATCACGAATCGTACCGTCCCGCTTTCTATCTTCTGTCTAAAAGCTGAAACTATTTGGTTCCTACTGAACTTAAAAAATTTTTTTTTCATTTTTCAAGGCTTATTAGTATTTGACAAAATTTTTTACTACTCTAGTAAATATTTCCTTATAGTTAAATGAATTTACAAAAGTGGAAAAAATTTTTCTGCAACTCAAAGGTTTGATCGCTTCCATCATTAAAAGAAACTGCAAAAGTGTAAAATGTTTGTGCAACTCATCATTTGTGTTCACACCCACTGTTAAATGATTCTGGAAAAGTGGTAAATGAATGAAATTCGATTGTATCTTTGGAAGTAGCTAGAAGATCGCTTTTAGTGTGAAAAGGCTGCTCAGTTTTAAGAACAGCAATTAACCGCTTGACTAAAAGTATTTCGTTTGAAAATCTTCAATTTACGCAGAAAAGCGTAGCTTTTGGGATAATCATATTTAAGGTTGAAAGATTGGTGATTTTAAAAGATAAAAATGTTAAAGTGTATGGACGAAATTAAACTTTTTAAATTGTATAAATTTTAATTATTTGGTTATTCATTATTCATTCACTCGAAAGTTACATTCAATATAAGCTTATGAAACTAAAATAAAATTACACACTGTATTTAAAGATTATATTCTTAGAGAGCACAATTTAACTTTGAATGTTAAGTTGCTTTCTTTTACGGAAAGAATAGAAAATCCCAAAATTTTTCATCAATTTTTTTTATCGCGATAATGTTTAATCTTGAGCTAAACAATACTCAATATCAACTAAAAGTTGTATCGTTTCTTTTCTATGAATATGATCTTTAAGTATCATATCAAAATTTATTTTTGTTTTAAAAAATTGATGGAGTAACGTTATTTTTTGAACGTTTATTTTAAGATTAAACATTATGGCGTTCAGCGATAAAAATTAACTTATGTTGGGGGACATTTCTGCTATTATTTCGAAGAGAGCATAAGAATCTTTGTCAAAAATAACTGACCGTCAAAAAACTAGCCACCTTCAATTTCGGCGGACACGTGAGAACGCATTGGTGTTTTGGTTTGCATTGTGTACGGCTAAATATAACATGAGTCAGGTGACCACTTTGCTCATATATCTGTTAAAGATTGGTACACTCGTGTCCAATAAAATCTTTCAATTTATTGCTTTGCGATAAAACTTGCTTTAAATGCAGTGAAAAGATTTTATTGAACATGAGTGCTCATACTTTTGAGCATATTTCACTAAAGGTTAAAAACCCGGAATTTAAAATTTCAAAAGCACTGTAACTATAGTCTATTTTTAAATTGAAATCTAACAAAAACTCGGTGACCAATATTTGCTTCACCATTATTCATTTAAAATTTTTGCTTGTTATCGAATTTCACTTCACTGTTTTTATTAAAATTTTCTGTTTTAATCTTAAGTTGTGGCCAATCAAGTGGTCAAAATTTTTGTACTTGAAAGAGCGATAAATAAATTTGTCATCTGACTCGCATAAGCATATGTTAAACAATGCGAGCCGAAACGCAAATGCTTTTCTCATGTGTTGCCAAAATTGAAGGTTCCTCGTTTTTTTGTTTTTTTTTTTTGACGGTGAGTGTAAGTGATTTATTCTTTTTCAATCAAGATCCGGCTACTGGTGCAAGCAATGATTGATTTTTAAAAGTAACTTTAAGCCTATCGAAGATCTGTATGCATCCTCAATTAAATTTGAGCCTCTTATCATCTTTAAAAATTTTTGAAATTTTGATACTTTGTATGACAAACATCAATATGATAATAGCTGGTGCTTTTTGTTCATATATATAGTAAAAAGTTCTATTAAAATTCATATTGAAATGCTTTTAGACTTATTTTTGACTTAAAAATAAATTTTTGGGTCAATCAAGGCTTCAATGAAACTTAATAGGTAGATAGAATTTCATTTATTAAGAATTAACCTCATCAAAGAAGCTAAACTTGCGCGTGAAACAAGTTATTCGCGCACAAATTTTAAGTTTATAACGAGAAACTTTGCTATCTTACCTATGTAGGCTGTATAAAATCACTGAAAATTGCTTTTAAGTTATTTAACATAAATAACAATAGAGGTAAAAATAATGATGTCTAGCTTATCGTTTTATCATTTAAAAAAGACTGGATAAAAAACCCGGTGAGATTTCGGCCCGAATTTAAAAAAACAAAATCTTTTCCATAGCTTAAATGCTAGTTTGCCCTCAAATTATTTGCTTGATGCGCAAAGTTCTATCTACATAAGAGATTCATGAAATAGAGAGAAAGAGAGAGAGAGAGAGAGAGAGACAAAAAAGTGATTTCGTTGTTAGATTCTTATAAAATAAGCGAAATCCGTAACCATCAAAATACATCGAATAGGTCCTTTACATGTAAACAGCGAAAAATATAAACACATCCATTAGTTTCGGTTATTACAATAAAACAATAAATATAAGCTATATCCGTGTCGCCCAGATGTAGATGTAGTGCCATGGCATGTAATGTGAGGATATATGGTATGTTGATATTTCCATGTATATATCATTCAAAGGAGTTTACGTAGATTTTTACAAGGTCGTTTTCGCGGAAAAACTGACGATCGACTAACTTCTAACCATATAGCTGACCGATACTCTTTACTTCACTGTCTTATTATATGAAAATATTATAAATAGCCATAAATATCCTCTTATTTGGAAGAGAAAAGATATTCTTTCAAATCAATTACTTGAATTGTCGGCCTATAGTTAGATGTCTGCTTCGAATAAACACTTAAAAGGCGAATGAGGCTTCAGGAATCAAGTCATTTCAAGTTCTAAAGAGAGCTGATAAGGTTTTCAGTGAGCTGCGAAACATCACAAATTGGTCTCGACACTTCTTTTTAATGTAAAAAACTGTAAGTGCCTGAGTTAGCAAACCAATGATATCATAATGTTGGACATGTTTTAATCAATGGTTTTTCATGTTTAGACCTTTCGAAATTACATTTCAATAAATTCAAACGATTCTTTCAAATTTTCATATGATATTTTCCCATTACTAATGTCGGAATGTGCATAAAAATGAGTTGGTCACGCTTAAATTCTTATTGTTTCCAAATATTGTTATTAAATTTATAAGCGATCTATCAATTTATTGCAAATATTTGTATTTATGAAACTTTGTAAAATAGTTTGGCATACAAAATACTCAGTAATAGTTTAGATCCAGAGTAAACAAGCTATTGTTTCAACCCATAACACACTTGCTTAATTAAAAAAAGGAGAAATTAATATTAATTCACACATGCCGCTCATCGATTCAATAATTTTTGTTTGAAATAAGCTGTTAAACGTGAACGCGGTGCTCATTTGACAAAAACAGCGAAAACTTTTTTTATTCGTTTTTCGAGGTTAGTAATGAATAAATGTGAATATGAATAAATGAATAAAGAGATGAAAACTTGAAAGAATCATTTGAATTTATTTAAAGTGTATAATCGCGAAAGGACTAAGCGTGAAAAAGTCGCGATGTTATTGTTCAAACGCTGTTCGCACGAAGCTTCGGCTTAAATTTGCGGGGTACGGACGAGGCACGAAAACGTGTTGCGAACGAATCGTAAAAAATTTTTTGATTTAAAAAACGAAATCAATCGAAAACTAGAGTTTAAAAAGCGCGCGAAAACGAGAGCAGCAAATGGCAGTTTCGAATGCGAAAGCGAGAAATGAGTGAATTTCGTCTCATTAAAAAATGCGAACACAAAAAATAACGAAACAATCATTGAAATTAAGGTGGAAGAAATGAGCGAAAAGAAAACGGTGAGACGCAATGTGGCATTTATTTCGTCGCTGCTCGGCTTTCTGCTCGTTTGGAACACTGTGCTTTCTTCCGTTTTGGTCTCGAATTCAATAGAACACAATTCGAATGCGGCGAATACTCGAAAGCTTCTCAACACTCATCAAGACGTCGGACGCATAATCTTCGCTTTGGGACATGAAATGGGTATTCCTTTATCCCCCTTTGCTTCGCTTTCGTTCGCTAATTTCTCCATTTCGTTTTCAGTTTCCACCGTCGATTGGCTGTTAACGAATTCCGATTTGCAAAAGGAAACGAAACGCGATTTGAACACTATTTCAATCACGTGGAATATGAGTAATAATGTGATCGATACCGTCAGACAGAATGCAGCCTCTCGTTGGATTCGCGGCACGGACACTGTTATACCACTAATTACGTCCAAATTGATAGCTTTTCGCGAACAATGGCGCGAAGGAATCAATCCTATAGATGTGATACATTTCTATCTTGATTTATGTCAACAAATGCATCTTAAATGGGAACTCACTCAGAAGCAGCTAACAGACTCATTTTATATTCCGCTTTCATTCATTTCGTACAATCTTTTCAATGAGGGAATGGCGAAAAGATTTGCTGAGATCTCGTTGGGCACCGTTTATTTCAAGTATGAGTAAAACTTGTTCGAGCGCAATTCAATCAGTTTTCTTCGATAGATCGAGCCTTCCGTTGAACAGATCTGAATACTTTGATTTGCACTATTCAAGTCGCAATTTACTGGAATCTGCGTTTAGCTTCAATAGAAAAGGCCAACAACGATACTGGGAGCTACTTTCTCGAGATCCTCAAACAATAAAAGTTCTTTCAATCATTGGCGAAGACATTTTAGCAGGAAGCTTAGATCGTAGTTCTCCTCAATTGGCTATCGCTTACATCGAAACGGTTAAGGAAGAAATCGCAATGTTATTGCTTGCTAAAGATATTTTAAATGCTACACTAGCAGTCGAAGTAAAACACATATCTGCCAGCAAACAGAGTGCATTTTTATTTCACTTATCGTTAGCAATAATTGCTTTGTTAGCTGTGGTGATTTGCCTCTTTTTGATATGCTTCTCATACAAAGACATTGGTAACGTTATGCCGCAAAAGACTGAGGCGAAAACAGCAGCAAGCAAAGAAAATATCTACAGCTTAACAATTGATGAGAAAGCGATATTTTTAGCTCCAAATTTGTACCGAAAACCTCACTGTTATTTGTAAATCTCTGTTCGTTTCCTTAATACTTCATCACTCACCGCACCTTCACAAGAAGTAAACAATTTTTTAAATACAATATACAATTAGTAATAACAAATAAAAATCGACTAAGATATTATCACAGTTATTTAGAAGCGAATGTATCTTCTATTTTTCGCAGTTCAGATTCTAAAGTCTTCTCTAGCATTAAATTCTCAATGGTCGCGTCGTCCAGTGTATCGTTGGTATCGAGGCTTGCTATGCTTTCGCATTCATCCACTTCGCTTCCATTGTTTGAAGAAGGAGCGAAGTAAGGCAAACCGACAACTGGTAAGCTTTCGACCGCAGTCGAATTCAATTTTAGTTCGCGAAAATGTGCACTAAGTCGAGGAGAGGATGCGATCACCGGAGATTCAGCGCCTACACCGACGCCTCTCTTTTCCAGTGAGGTATGATGATGCGAACCTGAGAGTAGTTTTCTTCGTTCGTGAATTTCATCGCTGATATCCTCCAAACGATGTAAAGCGTTTGAATAATTTAGCTTCGCTTTACTGACTTTACATTCCAATTGTTTTATGTTTTGAATTTGCTCCTATAAAGGTGTGAACGAAACAAAAAAAAAAGTAAAGCACGTAATATTTAAAGAGCAAATGCAAAAAACATTTTTTCATAGTAAAGTAGACAAACCAGAGCGATAAAAATGAGAGAAAAATATAAAATCTCATAAATAATCAGCGAGCATTTCGTGCGATTAAAAAAAATTAAATCTGATCACGTCGCTTTGCAAATCAAAAACAAGGACAAAGTAATAAAGTAGACCGTCGGTTGCAACTTACATCAAGCATTTGATTGAATTGCGCCTTCATTTCGAAATATGGTCTAAATTAAAAGAGACGAAATTTAACGGTTAGAGGCTGATCAGTGAACGTTAGTAAATAGCGTTTTTTGAGGTTTTTAAGTAAAAGGAATGTAATAGAAGGTGTTAAGAACTCAATAATATTAGTTAATTATAAAAAACCACCACCAGTTAAATTAACAATAACCGCTTTCATTACACTTACAAGAGCTGTAATTGATGCTGATTTGCAATATTACTCAAATTCAACAAATTCGTGCGCGAAGTTAAACTAAAGAAAATTAAACAATTTGGTCGTGTAATGTTCTCAAATGGACGAAACGAGATTTGTTTCGTTGGATTTAAATATACCTTGCTTTAACTATATGTCGTTTTAACTGTTTATGCAATTTAGCGACCAATTGCTCGGCTTCATTGTAGGCCTTCGATGTTTTCAAATGCTCGCGTTCACTTAGTACCCGTTCGTATTCGGTAGCGTTCACTCTGTTGGTGGCATGATTAAGCATTTCTTGCCAGACGGGATCAAATATTCTGCCTTCTTTCTGCAATCCCTCCTCGGCCAAAGACACCATTTCCTTAGCTGCCAGATGAGCGCTCGAGGCTCGTTCAAATTTCAAAGCTGCCTTTTGAGTTTCATTTTGAAATTCTTTCGCGCTGATTTTCGCCTCGTAATACGGCCGCGATTTCTCTATGCAAGCGCCCAATCTTTTAGACATAATATTTATCTTTTGTGAAGCTTCACTCAATGATTGTCTAAATTGGTTTCTAGCTTCCTGCAAAACGAAACAAGACATTGTAAGTAATGACGATATAATTAGTGCGTCTCATACGTCGAGCTGCACTTCATAAGTATTGATCAGTTCAGTTAATGTATTGAGATTTTCCAATTCAATCTGTGAACGAGAAGAGCGGAGAAATGCAAATTTTGGCGAGAGAAATGGACGAAGGCTTAAGCACCTGAATACGCGGATCAATTTTATCATCGATTGAGCGTCGTTCGCATTCACCAATCACTTCGCTCTCGTTTTCTTTATCGCAATTGTTAACCGCACTTTTTTCGCGATACTCGCAAACATCGGACATGTTTCACTTCAAATCGTAAACGTATTGAATTTTTACTCGAAAAAAATGAAAAACGAGAAAACGCATTGCATAAGAAATGAGATCGCTTTTCGGGTGTTTTCCTCTTTCATGCTTCACTCGCGTTTCGTACTTCTCTCATCTCTGCGACTGTCTCCAAGCGACCACCTCTTTTCGCCACTGTTCTAACAATCGCTTATTGCATTTAAAAAGTAAATATCTGTTTTTGAAATCAACCTTCAAATTCAGGCTATTGTTATATTAGCTTTTCACGCGAAAAACACGCGATGAAACTCTGCTCTCTGTTAATGACGTTTTATTGTTTCAGCTTTTGTTTAAAAAAATTTAATTTTAATAAATAAAAAAATCAACACAAAACTAATCAAAACTTGTCAAACTAATGTCAAACTTAAGCTTTAATAATTTTTACTTCGAATTGATTACTTAATATTCAAACGAAATCAACATTTCCTTTATTTTTGTTTCACTTTCGCATTTTAACATTGAAAATTAGTTCAAAAAAAGCGACAAAAAATGAAAAGAATTCTACTCTTTTTAAAACATTTTAGCAGGAAATACGAGGAACGCAAACATTTTTAATGTAGAAAAAGTGTGTTATAAAAGCAGACAGTTTCATTTTTAGTTTCCTGTTTAATGAAGAAACGCTTGAATTATTTTTTTAATGAGCTTATTTCAAAAGATTTCAAATTAATTTTTTTCATTTGAAGCCAAACAATCACTTGAGTTGTGCAAAAAATTGGTGACGTAAAACAAAAGGCGAAGTGTGCGAATGCTCCCTTTGCGAAAGTAAACAGTAAAACTGGCGTTCGATAAGATTTTAGAGAAACCAAATGATTTAAAAGCGAACGAAGCGTTTGATAATAAGGCTCGGTTAGAGCACGCATCGAACGCTTGGATTAATCGTTGTTCGAAAGCAATGATCATCAACGCACGACTCGCAGTTAAGTTGGCAACAGATGCGATCGCCATTGCTGTAGGTTTGTATTCAAATGCCAAAAGTCAACCAAACTTTACTCATGTTTGTTGAACACACTGTTCTCAATAGTCGGTATTCCTGTCTTGGCATTATACCTTTTCGGAAAGCCGTACGAAAAAGGTGTTTTCTGTGACGACGATTCAATACGATATCCTCTAAAAGACTCCACCATTCCGAATTATCTTCTTTATATTTATTCAATCGGTTTGCCAATATTGGGCGTAAGTTGCCGATTTCCGATTTAATTTCTTTTTCCATAAATTTATCTCATATTTTTTCTCCTCTTAAAGATAAATATTGTTGAGTTCTTGCATTTCTACGACAATCGTTCTTCGATTAAAATACGCGGTTTTATATTTAATGTTTATTGTAAACTGATTGTTTTCGCTTTCGGTGCTCTTGTCTCACAACTATTAACTGATATCGCAAAATATAGTCTCGGCCGATTACGGCCTCACTTTTGGTATGTGTGCAAACCGATGATTGATTGCAAACTCGGTGATCATACTTACCACTACCCGATCGATTGTACTAAAACAGATGAGGAGCAAATCAAAGACGCGCGTTTATCCTTTATGTCCGGTCACTCATCCTTTTCTGCCTATTGTTTGGTTTATTTAGCCGTAAGTTATTTGCTTTTTTACATTGTATTTCCATATTGATGTTTGCCATTTATAGCTTTATTTACAAGCTCGTGCAAACTGGCGTTTTCTTGGTTTGATTCGCCCTTTACTTCAAACTTTGCTTATTTATCTTTCGATTTACACTGGATTCACCAGAATTCAAGATTATAAACATCATTGGAGTGATGTGCTAATGGGTCTCATGCAAGGTTCATCAGTTGCTATAATTATTGCTTACTATGTCTCAGATTTGTTCATGAAGAAAAACAAATTCATTTTAGAGGAAGAAACAACTGGCAGCCCTGACACAGAGTCTGTGCCGATTAACTATAGATCGTGCAATTTAGAGTTGCAGAAAACTATCTAACCCACCAATTTATCAGTATTATTTATGAAGAGTTAACGTCATCATAGATTCAACTATTTTCAAATGCGATAAATTCAAAGCAAAATCAAACTAATCATTATCGTCATTTTAGTGATTTCATTCCATATTTCAAACCATTTTCACATTTCACTTTATTTTGCAATGTTTGAATTGCATTTTTAATTACTAAAGAAACTATTTAAAAAGCGTGATTTTCAATATTATTTGAAAAACGAAGTTTCATTGTGTTCACTAAATGTGAATCGACATATTGTGTTGAAAATTATCGCAAAACGCAGCAATCGACAGGATTTAACTGTTATTTCGTTATTTTCACGACTATCGGGGCACAGTATTTCACGGATGTGGATAAAATCTCCTTAACTTTGTTAACATTGGGAATTTTTCCGAAAATGCAAAGGAAGTGCTTATTTAGAATATTTCTATGCAAAGCTTATTTATTACACTAAAACAATGCCAAAACAGATTTTTAATTCAAATTATTTTCAATAAATTATTGCTACAGGTAGCATTCGATAAACGCTGATCGAGACAAATTTATAAACTTTTATTCGGTCCAAAAATGAAATTTTTTAAATAAGTAACCAAAATTGATCAGATTATAATTATGCAAATCCAAGTTGTTTTTGTTCCTGCCAAACTTTTAAAAGTTCATTTACATCATTAAAACCGTGTGATGCGATTAAAGTCGAATATTTTTCTCTCGAGTAAGTTTGCTTTTCGGTAAAAATATGAGTAGAATGCAAAGGTTTAATTTTAACACTCCATGCAAGCATTGCAATGTAAATGTCATCGAAGCGAAAATGCTTCACATAAAAACTGGCGTAATAAACGTCGATCAATGCAGAATTTGAAAGTATAATTGTTCCTGCAGGCACAAAAGGAGGAAAAAGTGAGAACGGATATTCTTGTAACGAAATTCTCCATTTGCTCATTTTATTTCTAATCGGCGGTTCATTCGCATAAACACGACCAGCGTATAGTCTTCCATCAAAATTAGGTGGTAAACGCTTTGGAGCCGCAAAAGTATCTGAAAAGTTGTTTGGGTCTTCGTCATAAGTAAATGGATTGCGCAGAAATTTCAGTAAATTCTTCATCGAAACGTAATAATCGTCGTCAACAAAAAGAATGAAATCAGCTTTTGGGCAAAATTTCACAGCCCACTTCTGAGCGTTCATCATTTTGATTGTATTATTGTCATAATTATCAATAAAATCAATTTGAATGATATCGTTGTTCGTCACTGATTCACTTTCAATTACATTTTCGCAAGTTTTTTCTTTACCTTTTAAATCTTCAAATTGAACACCTTCACAAGATCCCAAAACAAATACACGTTTGATGAGAACGTTCGAGTGTTGGTCTTCAGAGCCCCAAGTGCTTCGGATTGCGTCCCTTGACTGAATATGTTTTATCGCACTTTTAATCATAATTAAAACGCGAACATTCTCATAACTTTCTCCATCTTTATTTTTACATTTATGTTCATTTTTAATGATGAAACGATAATTATGCGAATTTATTATACCCGAAGAATTCTCGTTTCGAACGCCTCGTTTGTGATCTTCGATCAAGTTCACAATGTTTCTGTTTAATGAACGGTCGAAATTTTTTTCAAATTCAATGACGAATAAATAATCTAAAAGTCCAAAATGTTGGAAAACAAACAGGACAAACAATAAAGCGATAAAAAAGATTTTTAACAATTTTCTTCGTGAAGCCATAGTTTTTTATTTTAACATTTATCACCTCATTTCAATCTCACCATTGGTTATCAATCACTTTTGTCCCGATAGCAATTGCTTAACTGACGAACTTTGTTTTTTCAGAAAACAACTTCAAAAAATTTCTTATCTTCTTTAAACTGTTTTTATCTGTTTTTTTTTTATTTATTCTCATTTTAAAAGATTAGCTTTAGAACATTCATAAAAATGAAAATATTTATTTTACATTTTCAAAGAAAAAATCAAACTCTTTTAAAAGAATGTCTTTGTTGCTGCTCTGAATTCTTAAATTTTGACTATCGTTTGCAAAAAAAAAAATTTCAATTTTTTTCTTAGAATATTTCATTTTGATACTTTATTTGATGAATTAAAAATAATTTTTTATAAAATGTTTGTTATTATCAGCAAAAAAAATGAATGATGCAGTAGCAAATAAATGATGTAGAGGTGACAAAACTTTTGTTCGGTGCTGTTTTAAAGATTGCATTCGCCATATTCTGTCATATACATCTGCTTGAATCCGCAAAATTATTGAAGATAAGAAAGCAATAGACACACTCATTGCTAAATTCATTTGCAAATGAGATTTACATTCAAAGATTTTGAAGAAAAATTTATTATTTTGATTAAAAATTAAATCCTGCGTATAATGTTTCACGCTGAAAGCTGTTTTCATCTAAACATTTTGATAAGAATTTCGAAAGGATTTCAATGACAGTTCAATGTTCAATTAAAAATAGCGTTAGAATCACATTTACGATTCATGGCTGATCAAATGTGATCAGACAGAATACTTTTATTAAATACTTTATGCAAAAGTGACAATAGATTTTCGTTAAATAAATTTGTTTTGTTATGTTATGTTGTGTTATGTTATTATTATTACTAATTGTCACATGTGTGTTGGCACCTTCAATTACAATTTGATCTTTGTATCTATTGTTTTTAATCGTTGCTTATCAACATAAAATTGCAAAAGAATGCAATTTTTAAAATTTATCTTTTTAATTTTTAGTTTCAAGTATCCTGTTGATTCATAAACGCCCCTCAATTAATTTCATTTCGTTTCAAGAGTAGTTTTTGATCTTATAACTTATTTGCCTTTTCTAACAAATGTTTAAAATTTGTTTTCTCGGGCTAAAAGAAGTGTCACTCATTAGAAAAAAAGGAAAAAAGAGATTAAAACAGCTCTAGTTAGATAAGCAAAGAAAAGCATCGACGTAGTTTGGAGAGGGGGACAAAGGAGCAATTCACTAAGCTCACTCGTCTCTTCGCGCAATCTATACAAGTGCACTAACCGAATTTCCTTCTTTTTCTTAATGCAAATAATTGAATTACTCGCGTTTTGAAGTTTTAGCGCAATAAAAAAAAAAATGAAATGAATAATGACCATTTATCACCAAGTTTGTCTGATACTCGACTTCACATCTCAAATGAAAATGATAAGAGAAATTCAGTAGTTTAGTGTTCTCGTATGGCTCACCTCTCCTTTTTGTAGAGTTTTGTGAAAAGTCTTCCTATGAAAATGTAAATTTTTTACCAACTCTTGAGAGATGTGCAACTGTCGATAAAGTATTTGATTGCAGATATGTACAGTATGGAAACTTGAAAGCCGAAAGTTTGTTTTTTGTGTACGGCTAAATGTGTATACATTCAGAATCAAAAAGGAGGTGTTTCTAGGAGAAAAAAAACAAACGAACAAATTGCTATTTTCAATGTCAAATGTTATAGCATCATAATACCAAAGGAAACTAGCAAAATTGGATGGAATTTTGTGATGTGGTGGGGTGTGATGATTCAGTCACATTTACTCTTCGCAGAGAATAATTTGAGACAAAAAGTTGAGAAAAATAAAGTCATAAATCAGGTTAAAATTAACTTACGATTAACTTTTTTTACAGCTTAAAGATAAGAGCAGATGAATAAAACATTGCAAACAACAACTCTTGTCATAAGATCATAGCAGCAATGAAAGTCGGCTTTTTGTAATTAAAATTTAGAATTGCGTTTCGAAAAAATGAAGTTTTCCGAAACTAAATTTTACAAACTTTTAAGTTTGTTAAAGATCGAACCTTTTATATTTTTATTCTTGCTCGCCGCGTCAGAAAAATCTGTGACTGTAACTCAAATGTATCAAGACAAGCTTTGTATAATTGATTATGGTGAAAGTGCATCATTTTGCAAGTATTTGAATGCAACCAGTGAGCTAGAAAAACAAAAGAAGATCAGTCTTTTGGCTGAAGCGAGCTTTTTTTCACCATATCAAGCGTTGATTTCGACTATTCCTTCCGTTATTGCTTCGCTCTTTATCGGCGCCTGGATTGATAAGCACTTTAAAGCTGTGAAAATAGTGCTTTTGATGGCCGCTTTGTGCTCGAGTTTGGAGACAAGTATTTTGATGTTAAATGCAATCAATTTTCAATGGCGTAACGTTAGTCTTTTAAGTTCATTGAGCTAATTTTTTTCTCAAAAAAGGACCAAATATGGTGCTGCTTTCATACATTCCGACGGCAATTTGCGGTTCAACGAGTCACGTTCTAATGGCAGCATTCACTTATGTTCCGAAAACAACTAGCGAACTTTATCGTCCTATTCGTTTTGCGATACTAGAATTAGCAATGTTTCTAGGTAAGATATACTAAGTTTTGTATTCAAAACTCAAATCTCTCACAATGCAAAATAAAAAACTATTGACATTAAATCATCAGCGAAATGAATGGATAAAAGAATGCTAAAACTTGATTGAAAAGGTAAAATAAATTTAAATGTAAAGCGATAACAAGAAGAGAAACTTTTGATAATTTTTGGGTTGCATTTCGCAATGAGCGCACTTATTTAAATTAACATTCAAGGAATAAATTAAATTTAAAAAAAATGAAAAGTGTTCCTCGTAAAAACAATGATTTTTTGATGTAAAAATCAAATTTCGAAATGATTTATTTTTTTATTTTTGAATTTTGAAAAGGCAATAAAATTGCTTCATAGTTTTGCGCTCATTTTGGTAGACGAGCTAAATTAATTTTAACATAAGCTGAATGTTAACGGTTTAATATTTTATTTTAATTTGGAAACGAAAAAGTAGTTAAAATTTCGGCGAACTAATCTAATTTTCAATTTCATAATTAGCATTTCAATTTGGAGCACTTGTCGGTGGAGTTCTTATTAAAACATCGACTTTTAAACTCTATGATAATGTACACAATTATACGACAGTTTTTATGACGGCATTAATATGTCAAATTGCTTCATTTGTGTACTTATTTTTTGGTTTGAATGATGAAAACGGTTCTAAGAGAAAAAGTGAATTGAATGCCAATTTTGAAGAGAGAAGAGTGATAACAAATGATAGAGAAAACGAAATGCTATCGTTTATGAAAGATTTATTCGATTTTCAAAATGTAAAGCAAACATTACAAACATGTTTAAAGTCGAGACCGAATTCAGAAAGAAAACAACTTTGGCTTATGCTTGGGTCAATGTATGTTATAGTTGTCGTGCTTTTGGGGCCTATGACGATTATGTACCAATTTACGGAAAAAGTTTTCTCTTGGGATGCGACTACCTACAGCACAGTTAACGCAATTAGTAGCACTTTTACTAATATTATAGTGGCAATAGCAACCCATTTTTTGGTGAATAAAATCAGATTGGATGACGTTTTGGTTGCAATAATTGGCACTGTATCGTCTATGGCTGGTAATGTAATTAGAGGCACTATTTTAAATCCAGGTGGCTACATATTGGCCATTTTTGTCGGTGGTTTTGCTAGTCTTTCTTCGATCGGAATACGTTCGTATACGTCTCGAATCGTTGCTCGAGAGGAATTGGCGCAAGTATTTTGTGTTCTCGCAGCGATAGAAGCAACAATTCAACTGGTCGCGGGCACTTTTACAGCTTCTATATTCAAGACTACAATTGCAAATCTTCCTGGCTTAGTGTTTCATGTAATCTCAATCTTAAACTTTTTTCCACTGTTAACGCTTATGTACATAGATTTATTTCATAAATCAAAGAAAAGAGAAATGATGTTAGTCGACAATGAAAACAATTAAAAAAACACACATTCCAACGAAATGATTAAAAATTGGATTCTTTTTTTAAATGTGTCCAATGAAGAAAATTTCCGAAAAGAGTTAAGAAATATAGAGAGAGAGGTAGAAACGAATTTTATTCAATGTGATTTTACTTATTTATTTCCTCTTTTAAGGATAGAAAAATATTTTTAATTTCAAATTTTATTTTTATGTAATTTCTTGATTAGAAGTACACTCAGCGTCAGAAAAATCGTTGTTTATGTTGCGTTTGTTTATAAATAATTCGATGAAAAGGGAAGTTGTATATTTACGATCGTAAAAATAAAAAAGCGGTAAAAG
>NCKU01003317.1:0-15515 GCA_003675995.1 Dinothrombium tinctorium | reverse complement strand
AAGGTACGAAAATTTTCGTTCATAAAAATGAGGGGTTCATGAAAAGGAGGGTTCATAAAAATGAGGTTTGACTGTAGTATCGAACGTTAAAATCACATTTCAATGCTCCATAAAAGCATAACATTCATTCACTTATTCTCATTCATCTCTTCATTCGATCTATATTTTTCTTCTTCAGTACTTATTTGGCAATGCATTTTTTCGTTTTTGTGTCGAAATAAATTATTAAATTCATAAAGTGGGATTTGATTTTTTCTAGCTTCCAGAGTATGAATACTTGATGAAATTTTCGTTTTCACTCGAAGATCTTTATACAAAAATCGAAAGTAAATTCTGTCATTCATATGTCAGATCAGCATTTCAGCAAAAGCTTTTTTATTTTGATTTGTTTATACAAAATTCGAAGAATAAGCTTTATGGGCGCTTAATGTTCAAAAATCACTAGATTGCATATTATTTGCATTTTGAGATTATGCATCGAATTGAATTTTTTGCTTTGTATATACATTCAATTTTTACCACAAACGAAGAGGAAAGCAGAAAAATTTTCGAAATGTCTCATAACATTTGCGTTTCATTGTTATTTTAGCGCTTTTCAATTTGATTTTTCTATTTGTTAATAATTACAGCTATGAAATAATTACTTTTAAAAAATTTTCGTTCTGAATGCAAATGATTTTCGGTAGAAACAAATGTGAAATGTTATTAATTTTTAAAACAAAGCAATGTGACATTTAAAGTATAATTCGTTTGAAATAAAGCAAAGCAAAAGTCTGGAATTATGATATCTATTATCGAATCTATTAAATATATCATTCACGTTTACAATGTGAATTTATTTTTAATGAAATATTCAAAAATCAAAGCCTAAGTTATGCGACATCTGCTAGAATGCGGTCATAAATTCAATAATATGAGCTATAGCATGAAACATGAAATTTTTTGTCGAGTAGTAATCTGACATCTTTGAATTCCGAACTCGAATAAAGCAAGCAGAAATTTCTCAAATCAGACATAAATTAGTAGTTTTCAATAACAGTTTGAGAAGAAAACAAAATTAAGAGTTTAAAGGAAAATAATGATTATTAAAGTTGCGTCTTGTTCCTCTCAAATTACTTTTTGATTGATGACTACAGGTGAAAAAACATAATATTTTAAATTTTCTACTTTTTCTTGATAAAAATATGAATAGAGAGTGAAAAGTTTAAAGCTACTAGCTCAAGCGAATTTTTATTTGCGAATAACAGCTGCTATTTTGTAGAACCGAAACAATATTTTATAATTTATCACATAGATTTTACTTTAACCGGATGAAAAATAAATTCGATCAATATTACGATATAAATAATGATTCACTTTGGAGCATAAGATAATATGTTAGTTGGATCAAGATCTGTTTAAATTGACGAACCTAAAATTTAACTATAATTTATCAAAAAGTATAATTAAATTGCCATTATTCTAACAGAAATCTCATAAGTAGGAATCATTATGTACTAATAATATGAATTTATTTAATTAAGAATGGATAAAATTTTCAAAAGCAACTCAAAGTAGATAACCTCAATATTTCGCATTTATTTATTTTTATTTTTGAACAAGCTGAATATGATGTATTCCGAATCACAAAAATAATTAAAATCCAATATTTCTGATTTCGTCGTGTTACTTTACTTTGATAGAAATTTCAATATGTTAAAAGCTTTTAGTTTCTTTTTTTTCATTTAGAAAGTTTCAATTGCACGACTAATCTTTTTTCAGAGAAAATTCATGTTGATTTTCAAATTTTTTGTCGGAAATTTTTGTTTTTGATTTTAATTTATTTCACTAAAAAGCAAATGAAACCGATTCAAAGAATTCAGTTTCATTTACTCAAACGCTGAGTGGAGCGAAGCATTCATTTTGAAAACAAAAACAAAGTATTTATTTAGAAAATTTGAATTTGAATGTATAATTTTATATTCATCTTGAACTCAAAATATTATTTTATGTTTGCCTATCGAATATTTTTGTTTGCTCAATTAATTTAAACAGAACACAAAATAAATCCTTTTTAGATCGTATTTTTAACAAATGAACAAAAGAAATGAGCAAACGCTGAGGAGAAGTTTATCTTTCTTTTTCGCTCGCTTTTGTCACAAATTCACTTTTTAATTTGATTTTCTAAATTTGATTCAACCATAGCTTTAAGACGCGCGGCAAGCGATCACTGCTATAGGCGAACTCAGCGCAATTAAATTATTCTCAAGTTGTAGTATCAAATTAAATGAATGACGCAATCAAAAAATGCAGCTTCGAAAAACAATGAGCAAAGGTTTGTAAATGATTTGCGTAGGCCAGCAATTCGTTTAAATGGCAAATAAATTCGCGTTGAATGCAAATTAAGTGTTTATAAATGCAATGCAAGGAAACACTGCTTTCAGGAAGATTTAACTTTGAACGCATCTTTGTTTCCGCTCTTTCTCATTCTTTTTCAATGCAACTTTAACGACATTTGACCAATTTTGTTCTTGTTCTCTCCTATTCGCCTTAATTCTTATCATTTATGCATTGTTACACAGAAGCGAGTGAAAGTGGGCGCGGCGAAAAACAAACCTGGTTCTTTCTCGAGCTCGATGAAGCTTTTGTCGACGGCGAAACGACCCAATCGTCCGTGTTTGATCGCCTCTTGAAATAGCCTCTTAATCGTTTCTTCTTCTCCGTCGAAATGGAAAAAGTGAAAAGTGATCACTGCGCCCGGTCTAAAAAATTTGATTGTCAAGCGTTGGTTTGAATGTTGTTTAAGCTTACTTGAATTCCAGTATCTTCAAATTCGAGCTCATCGAGTGTAAATACGGTTTTAAGACGGAAAGAATCTGTAGTTTGTCACAGTATTCAGTGCTATTAATTCGAGCGCTTTGCATTTCATGCGAATGATTTAAATTGCAAAATGGCGGTCGTTTAACGCTAAATGTTGGCCGCGAAAACAAAAGTCGAACGTCGAGGCGATGCTTGCGAGCGGATCAAACCGAGCAGCAAACAATTAAATATCCGCCGATATCGATAAAGTTAACGTGGAGAGCAGGTTTTGAAAAGATCATTTTTAAGAATGGTACTCGCATTTGCTAAAAAACAGTGCGAGTTTCGTTTGAAAGGTTTGATTCGCTTTCGCTTTTCATACGCGTTTCTTCGAATGCAACGACGCTTTCAGCGAGCATTCGCTGAACGGCGTAAAGCGTGAATTGCAATGTTTAAAAACGAAATGAATGTGATGATTTAAACGAGCCGTGAAAATATAGATTCAACGCTGATTTCTAGTTTCCGCAAAAAATTGAATCGATAAAAGCATTTTGAAAACGAGCAGCAATTTGCACAAACACTATGCACGCTCAATTAAGCAAACAAAACTCACTGCTAATTCCAATCCATTTTTTATCTCGAGATATCGAGATTTGTCCAAATGCTTTAAATCCACGTTACTGTCGTAAACTTTTATGCTAACGATGTAACGCATTTTTGCTATGAAAGGAATGATAAAGAAGCAAGAAGAAAAGAGCGAAGATCATTTACCATTCGAGATACAATCTGGTATACTTTCGGTTGACACGCCTTTCGGACAATTACACTTTTCCGACAATGTACTGTGATCAGATTTATAGCACGATTCGGCACACGAACTTTGCTTCACGCCGCAATCTTAAAACACAATTGACATTTACGAAAAGTGATGAACGAGAGCGAGAACTCACCTTGTTGCACATCGAGCTTGGGTCTTTCGCATTTCTCTCCTTCGTACATGCCGTTGCATTTGCAAGTGGTCACTGTGCTTCCTCTGAAGTATCTACACAGACGAAAGAAAGATGAAATGGTTGCTTGCAAGCGAACGCGAGCACACAAACCGACAAAATCCTTGGTTTAGACAGTCATTTATAGTGTGCAAAGGATTGCATTTCGGTCCGAATTCACACTCAGTGCCAAAAAAACCCGGAAAACACGAACAATAGTATTGATCAAAATTTTGAGTCGCGTAGCAGTTACCAGTGAAAGAGCACTTGTACACAGAGCAAGCATCTGAACGTCGAACGACCTTTGAATTCGCAGCATTTGGAACGATTTCAAAAGTGATGTTGAAGCCGTACACGTCGAGGAAGAAATCCATTGATCGCATGTGAACGTTGAACGAGTCGTAGATTTCGAATTCAAGCAGCAGCATAGGTTGATTCGATATTAAGTGAGTGGTTTCCTCATCGAAACTAATTGAGCCTAACTCTTTTCGGCCGACGTTCAACGTTTGATCGACGAAAAAAGCGTATTCAGTCGCCTTGAATCCATCTCTCAGGTAAAACTGAGTGAAGTAAATTACGATCACGTTGCCCGGTTTCGCCTCGATCAACCATTGACAACGAATCGGAATCGGGAACGGCTTCGGAAAATTCGGACTCGTGATTACTCCGTACTCGATATCGCGAAATATAGCACCGCAGTCTCTAAACACAGCCTGATTGATGAGCACTTTATCCTCGCTAGTTTTACCATTTAAACCCTGCTGGTAAGCGGTGTTTCCTGCAATGATTTGGCCGTAGACGCTGAAGAAGAGTATGCAGCGGGAAGCGATAATCAGAAAATAGCTTCGATATTTTCGAGAGCCGAAATGTTGACGACTAGACATCGCAGTAGAAAGCCAGGAATTCTTTGCTGTGTTGCAATATGTGAGAAGCTTTTATTCACCATCATTTAAGAGGCATCACAAGCGAAATACAAAAATGAAGATTACTGAAATTCTTCGCCTCCGCCGCTCGTTTCTGCTCTTGTTGCTGTTTCGTTGCTGATGATGCTTACGCTACAACTGATGGTGCTGCACATTCTTCTCCATTCGTGTTTGCTTTTGTCTTATTGCGCGATGAATGTTGGCCCAAGATTATTTCGCTCTTCTCTCGTCGATGGAGTTTATTTTTTCATATTTCATATTCGTATTCGCACACGCTTTGATAAATTACCGCCTCGCGTTGAAATACGATCTACCATTTATTACTGTTTCTCAGTTAGTACTTTTTTACGCTCGGCAAAATTGCTAAATACAACTAATATTGAGCACAGTATTCGCATGAAGAGAAAACTTTCGGCATTATTCTCTCTTTCTCCTCTCTCCGCTCTCACTTTTCGCTTAATTTATGTGATAGAACGTGAATTATCGAAGCTAGAGCATCGGGCGAATTCAAGCGAGTTCGTTTTCAAACATTCGGCGCTATAATCCGATTGTTTTCCTTATGATTTTGATGAATTTCGTTTCTTCGCTTCGCGACAGTGCACAATCGCGGATACATTTCTCACTGTTTCACTTCCAAACATTTCAGATATTGCACACAGAATTTGCATTCGGATGAAACTCGAGGCGCAAATGTTGCGTGAAAATTATTACTCCGCACCAAGTGACATAGAAAAAAGAAAAACGCTCGCGATCTGATCGCGTCAACCTTTCTTTAGCTCGAGCTGGCGAAAATTCGAAACTCGTTAATTGCGATTAATTGCGAAACGTTAGCACATGATAAGCATTCGCTTGCAAGACACGAGCGATTTGCTGTTCAATTACGGCGAACACAGCGAGCGTCACACGAAACGCACACATTTCTTCGGCAAATGTAAAGTTTTGTACACAGTTATAGATGTACTCATAGCACATTGAAAATTCTCGGTTCTGTTCTAGTTTATTCAGGCCTCAGTTCATTGAGAGCAGCGAATCTCTCTCGATTCTGTTTAGCAAACGGTCGATTTCTGCGAGCATTGCTCACGCAGCATCCATGCAACATCCTCATCGTCGACATCCGTTGCTTAGTTCCTTTCGGCGTCATGTGCCGAAGAATCGTTTTAGATTTCGATCCTTTTCTGCTTTGTTTTCTCTTTTTCTTCTCGCAATCGCTTCAAATAAGCATACATTCATTTATTACATTTTTTAGGCCTTACGAAAAAGGAATTTAAGCTCTTTTTCACTTCACTATCAATCAAAATACTCGCGTTTGTTTTTTGATTTCAATTAGCGAACGCATGCAGCATTAACAGTTAGTGGCGAGCTGCGATCGCAGCTAGAAAAACGATAGCCGAATGAATGCGGATTTAGAAATAGTTAACTCAATGAAGATAGTGAGGCGATGAATGAAGAAGACGAAAGAGAAATGACAAAATCATAGAGTAAAAAGAGAATAAAGAGTTTTTTTACTTCATACAATGCGACATTAGAGTAAAAAACAGAGAGTGAAAATCGATCGCGATGAACACTGCCAATGGTCGTCTTTTCTCAAACATTTTCGCTCTTGAATGGTGTGAACACTTTGCTTCTTATATCGCATTCGCCTTTTTAATTCAAAGATTAATGCGCTTTTATTTAACATTGCAAAAAGCACGCGAATCGGCGTAATTAAGCGCGAAGCTCGCTTGCCAAAATTGATGCCCGCATCGTTAATATTTAACTCTTTTCATCATTGCCTGTTGTTGCAATGTGAAAAATTTTCACTAATCACATTTCTTTGCTTTCATCGTGTCGCAATTGTGATTACTGTTCGGTGAAATTATTTTCGCTGCAATTTACTGAAAGCGAGATCAAAGCAAGAAGACGAGAGAAATAATTGTGTTTCTCCGCACAAAAATATTTGAAACACGTCCGTGAAAAATTACTCGCTGTCATTTTTTTCGCTCAAGCAAATGGTAATAAATAAAGCAAAAAAATATTTCGACAATGCAATGTAAACTAGAGATATACACTTATCATTCGTTTACGAAGATAATGTTCATTTTGCGCCACACTTTTTAGCACTATTACATGCGAATAGCGAATCTACTTTTCGGTCGATCTATCAGCGCGATCGTAGACAACGTTTTTACTTTTTCTATTTTTTCAGCAACACGCGAAATAATGAAATGCTGAGCGTGAATTGTGTTTTTATTTGCAAACAAACATTTTCTTCGCCACAAAAAAATGTTATTGAGCCGAAACTTCAAAAATCGTCGTCCAAAAAATTTCTTTCAATCGGCGCTTTACTAGCACGTTTCATACAACAGCAGTCAAAATTTTTGACACAGTACATTAATTTAAAATTGTACTACTGCGAAAATCTGTCGCAATCAAGTAGATGCCACATGAAAGAAGCAGCCGAACCATTCATAAGTGTGCGTAAAAAAAATTATGAAAATAACATCATTCAACTCTAAGAGTTTTGTGTAGTCGAAATTTTGGTTATTTTGTCTAATTTTTTCGTTTTTGAATTTTAGTTGCACTTTAATGCATTCGAGAAATAAAATCAATTTGAACTAATTTATGAACAATGAAATATGACGTAAATTTTACAACGTTCTAATCGAATTTTATTAATTTAATTTATTATAATTTCTTGTGAGTTTTATGTTCTCTCTGTTCCAAAAAATTAAACTCACACCATAAATCAAGAACAAAATATAAAGTAAAAAAAACTCATTTTTGTTTTACACTAATTTTCTGTGTGATTTGAAAATTTCGAAAGTCATTTTGACATAAGCTAGTGATAAGAGCATCAATTTTATTAAAAGTTAAACACCTTTCATTAAGAGCAAAAGGTACATAATTATGGTGAAAGAAACAGAAGTATGCGTACAATTTAGAAAAATGGTTTACGCCTTAATGTGGCATTGTTTTAAGACTGAACACGATCATAATGTTGTTCATTTCGTGGTGCGTGCAAGTTTTGTTCTTAACCGAGTTTGTTGCCAAAATTACTCACGATAATTTCAAATTTGTTGCTTTGTTCCATCCTTTTGCAGCAATAAAATTTTTTAAGTGATCGATTAGCGGCGAAAAAGTGTCAAAAGAAAATCTATGGAAAGAAAGAGGCAGCGATCATAACTAACTTCAATGAGCTCTTAAAGCTAACATCAAACATTCGCTGTCAAAAGCAAGTTTTTTCAATTTTTTTGCTTTTGGAATTTTTCGAAAAAATTTAATGTGCACATAATAAAAAAGGTTCTACAAATTTTTACTTTGCAAAACATCTAAAGCATACATTTTTTCTTGTTTCACATTCAAAGCTTAAAAGATTATTTCAAAAATTGAAGTAAATGAAGCTTTGATCTCAAAGTGCTTCATTTTGAAATGGAACATCAACATCATCTTCTCATATTCAATATTCTCATTAGATATTGAGACATGTATACGACGATATTGAGACGTTTGAGTTATTATATGTCTTATTAGATGATGACAAATTTTTTCCACATTATTTAGGAAATATTAATTCCAGAAATTGACTCGAAACAAGAAAAATAACCAAATACTTTGAAAAAGTAAGAAAACTTTATTAAATGTCTCAATCTTCCGCTTAATCATCGATCAAATTTGGATCTCTTTTACTTTGAAAGCTCGAAAGAAATAATAATTGATTAATTCTGTGATTTTAAGTATAATGCAAAAGAAGAGCCGACGAAAACAGCCATCATTCCACTTTAACATATTTTGCAATGAAAAACTTATTAATAAACGCACTTCAGAGAAATTTAAGTGAATAATTTTTTTTATAATTTTTTTGCATCGTTTCTGCGAGGTAATTTAAATAATTAGGCGCTTCAATTGATTTCCAGAGACTTATGATTACAGCAGCATTCGAATGAACAAATTTATCAAGTCGCAAATTTTTGAACTGTTCGATATAATGCAACCAAATTAACATGATAAAACCGATAATTTAATAGTTGTTTATATTTCAAAGTTATTAATATTATATTATAATACGATAATAATTTCAAATGTGAAAAATAAACGAGTTACACGCTGCTACATTTGAGAAAAGAAAATACACCGAAATCAATGAACATGCTATTGTATGTGGTTACAACATTTTTATCCTCTAAAAATAAATTTTTAATCTCAATCATTTGAATCTAATATGTATTTTGTAATTTTACAGCGACATAAACACAGCAAGCAGCAAATCAATCATTTGAATAAACTCTTGTTCAGCATTATTTCCACTAGAAATAAAAGATTTTTTATACAAAATGTGAAAATCATAAGAAATAATGCGATTAAACAAATAAAGCTTCATATAGCTCACAAGCATTTGAAATCGTTTACATTAGAATAAGTCCCTCAAACAATAGAAGCAAGTTAAACAGCAAAGATTAAAATTTAATGGTCAAAATGGGCTGCATTTTGCACATTCTTAATAAAATAGAAATACTTTACATAGTTTACTATGTACCAAGAGAGCTTCTATATCATTTTCTTTCACATACATTTTTGCCTATAAATTTTAAAATTTCTTTTTTCTGATATTTTCTTCTATAATATTAAATTTTAATTTAATACATTTCAAAATCCTTGCAGATCTCTGCTAAAGACATTTCCATTATAAAAATCAGCTTACTGTTCTGAGCACTGCTCATTAATTCTTTACACTCAACTTAATGCATAAACACAGTGTACTTAATTCAAGCTTAAATTTGTTTGCTCAAGCAAGCGAGCAAACTTTATTTACACTTTCTTAATGAAGCTTGATTTTCGATCAAAATTCAGCATATTTCTCTCTCATTAACTACAATTACCACAAGCATTAATTAACTTTTCTGATGAGCAGGCGAAAATTTTGTGAATGCACGAATTCAGCGTTTTGTCTTTGTTTGAGGAGTGTTTTTGTTTTACTTTCGTCCGAAAACAAATGAAACTAAACGCTTGTATATGCGAAAAAAAAAACAATATTCATTGTGCAAATACATTTAGAAATTCAAACTTCTGCTTTCTGCAAATCGTAAAAGTGATAGATTATTTCAGATGCTGAGCAAACTTATTTTCTGCAAAGTGTGGACTAATTTTCGAAGCGTTCAATTTTCCATCGTTTCGCTCAATACAAAAACATTGTTCTCCATATAATAGCTGTTTGAAAATAGAAGCGATTTTCTTACTACTTCTGACTTGATCGCACAATAATTTATCACCACCGACAGAAATGATTTATATGCTCAACATTGGCCGAAAACACTTGACATCTAGAAATAGGTGAAAAAATTTGTGCTCAAAATGCAAGATTTTCTTCTCACTTCTACGTTTCCAATTTTAAAGAGCATTGAAAATGATTTGAATTTGACAATTCAATGCTGAACAGATGGATGCATTTGTTTTTTCATTTTAAAATTTTTACTATTTTTTATCATTGCTTAAACTTTATGATTTAAATTTTTTAATGCTTATAATTGTTTAATATAATATCATAATAATGGTTAATTTATAATTTTATAAATTACTCAAGAAACTTTACAATAATTTACAAAAATCAAGCTTGAAACTGAATAAATCGGATTGAGGTGTGCTAAAAATGTTTTTCGTTGATTATTTGCCATAATTTAAACAAAATTATTTAATTTTAAGTATAAATTTTAAAAAAACTTACGATCTGTTAATGATTAAATTTTGGGGCTATGTACAACTTGATTGATATTTAAAGTGCTCTAACAAGTGAATCAATCGAATGGTTTCAGAGCTTTTCTTACAAAGGTTGGCCATAAACATTCAAATGTGGTATTAAAGCATCCAGAGTGATTTTATGCATATAGAGCTCATGTGAAGTTTATTAATGTGCAAACTTTATCATCAGTCTATGGGGAAATTTTTATTTTCAATGCTACATGAGACCGATTTCACAATTTTTAATCGGATTTTTGTTTTGATGATGCATATTTTTAAAACTTCATCTCTACCTTATTTTCTCTTAGATATTTTGGGTAAACTGGACAAAATAAAATATTTGTTATCTATCAACTAGATATCACGAAGGGTAATCAACATGAGGTTCATCAAAAATGCTTTCAAAAAAAAAATCAAATCGGATTAAAATCAATGAAGTTATTCACTGTTATTATTAAAAACAAAAATTTTCGCCATAGACATTATTATATGATTCATACGTGAATAAAACTTCGCACCAACTTTATGTGCATGAAAGCACTTTAGATGCTTTAATATTGCATTTGAATCTTATTATATTATTATCTTTTGTATAAAAAAAGCTCTGGAGCCATTCAATTGGTTCGTATGTAAGACAAACTTTCAAATTTCACTAGAGAAGATAAGGGTGCACCAGAACATCATATTTTCTCATGAGTAATTTGTGATTTTTTTCGTAGTTTGGAATAAAACGCTATGCTAGTTTACCGAATTATGAATTTTTGTGATTTATGTTATTTTCTTATCGCATTTGATGATTTCATAATATGTTTAAGCATATATATCGTACTAATAGTGCACTTGAGTAAAAATATAAATTTTTTATGGAATCAATAGAAAATTTGAAAGCCCATTAAATTTCTCTTTAATGTTTATATTCAGCCGATAATAGTTCTCTACAGTGAAAAATATTCAATAAATGAAATAGAAACTAAATTCTATTATAGAGCGCTTGATAAATTAAAAAAGAAATGAATTTTCAAATTATGTAAATTAAATTTATATTCGTAAATTCCTAAATTCAATTATAAATGGCAAAATAGCCATTTTTGAGCATAGAGTAAAATGAAAAAATTCAATTTCTTCATTTCATTTCAATTTGCGTGGAAAATGAAAACAAAATTTTCATAATAACTTATTCAATAAAAGTGATTTCATTGAAATTGAAAAGCGTAAAACGAAATCTAGCAAAAGAAGAAACAACAAATCGAAGTTCGAGCAAGAGCGAAAGCGAAATGAAAGCGGACGCAGAAAGAAATAAAATCACACACACAGGCATACACTTTGTTCATAATATGATGTCTAGAACCGAAAAAGAAATCTTTACAATAAATTTCATTGGAAACAGTATTTCCTTTTTACTCACATTGTTCCTAATAATATCAAATTTTTGTCGCGCGAAAGAACGCTAAATTAACTTCTGCAAACTGAATCTGTCTATCAATAGCCAAGAGAGAAAATGATTTTCAGGCTTTTTCTCTATCAAGTGAGAAACAAAATAACTTCGCTTTGCCCAATTTTACGATGATTTTATGCAAAAGATTGAAATATTCAGACTGTAAGTAATATGTGAATGGTAATACGCTGAGTCGCTTGTATAGTGAGATGTATGTTAAGTATATGAAATGACTTGAATTAAAAAAAGGAAAAATTTTTGAGCTAACTCGAAAAAAAAAGTTGATCTAGACTGTCTGAAAATTGAAACTACTCGAAAGCGTAAAATCTAGCGCTGAATGAGACACTCATTTACTTCATATTGATTGGCGGTATTCTTTAATGTACTGAAATAGGCGAGATTAAAAGTCTATGATGAGACATAGAAAAAAAGAAAAATTACAAAAATGACGAGTATTCGCTTATTTTCCGAAGGAGAAGGAGAAAAAGTTGTTTGAATCTAAAGGGAATTGTAAACGAAAAGCTGAGAGAACGAATAAAGTGGAGTGCGTAAATAATTCATAAAAACACAGAAGAGGAATAAGAAAACAGTTTTAAGTGTAATCGCTAAATCGCAGCCATTTAAAAAGAACAAATAATTGCCAGGTTGATATAGATTTTAGAGTTGAACGCGTATAGCAAACACCTTTCAAATGACATAGTTTATTAAGAAACTCGCGTATCACTTCGCGTACATTCCTTGTAAGTTCGTTTAATTAAAAAAAAGGAAAAATGAACTCAATATATTTTGAATACAAATTTTCCTCAAAGCTCATCGTGGATTTTGCGATTTAAATGTTGTTGAGAGAATAATGCAGCAAAAACAATATATACATACAATTGTACATTGAAAACATATAAATAATTATGCAATTTATAATTATTTATTGATTAAAAATTAAATATTGCAATTATTTATTGTCTCTTACAATACTATTGACAATCATATTTTCGGAACCTGGTCAACACTGTACTATTGTCTACAGAAAAAAGTTTCCCGCAGCTAAATGAATACTTCACTGCATATCACAAATGTCACAAAAAATGTGCATTATTTTGATTTATTTCGAGAAGACTGATTTAATTCAAAAATACAATAAATTTGAAATAAAGATAAAGACGGGAATTCAATTGCAACATTTTTTATTTGAATGTTTTGTAGATTTGAGGTGACTTTTTTCCGACCATTTCTATTTTTACGTTTGATTGTTTCCTCTGTTTGCCAACTTTTTAACCACTTTCTCACTGTCACAAAAGAAAAACCGACGCTACGCGAAATATTTACGATTGATTCATTCTTAACCTTTAATTCGTTTTTTTTTCATCGTATCTGAACACTGTGGCATTAATACAAAAACGATTTAAATGAAACACCGCTTTGAAATCACGTTTCTGTTTAAATAAATCAAAATTAAGCATGTCCAGTGTGACGTTTTATTCAATGCAGTGAAATTTTCTTTTAGCTGTCGGAAACTTTTTTCTGACGACGGTAGTACAAATGAAAAATGAAAAGAAATTATTTTTGCAAGTTGATATAAAAAGACAAAGAATTTTTTTTTTAATAATCAAGTAAGTTTTTCTCAAAAGCATAAATAAAGTGTTACTTGATCAATAAGGCTTAAATTAAATAGGTAAATATTTGTCACATTAGATGTTTTACCGCACTGTTAGTGACGTGGATCTGATGATGAGATTTACAATTTGTTAGTACTTTTATACGATTAAAAATTAAAATTATGGATGCATTTATGCATAAAAAATTCAAATTGATCTATTAAAATATGCAAAAAATGTTAAGATAACGAAAAAGACTTTCTAATTTTTCTGTTATAATTTTTTGCGTTTTTTTTTGTTGAAGTATTTTTAAACCCAGAAAAGTTTCTTTCAAAATCACAAATTCAATTATTTAAAATCAGTGTAAGTTTTTATTATAAGTGCCACAGATTTTCAATTAACTTTTTTAATAGACGTAGTTTTTGTAAGTCTTTTATTTTTCGATCATTTCTAAAATTTCTTCATGAATTGCTTGTTGATGCTATCGCAAAGCATATTTTTGTAACTTGTCCAAAAATGTAAACGATCAAACCCCGAATTAAGAATGAACTCCACGCAATATGCTTGACCCCTTCTGCATAAAATCAATGACTATACTTACAAACAAGCTAGACGCATAAACCATATTAGAAACTGACTGAAATGAGAGAGCTTTTATGAATGCTTTGCGAAACAATAAATATTTTAGGTGAGTAAGGTTAAAAAATGACTATTAACTTTAAACCAGCTATTGCAATTGATGAATGCAATGGGTGATATGTAAATTTTTTTGTAATTAAAAATTGAAATTACGTAATTTCAACGGCTGTATGTATGCATTTATGCAAGAAAGATCCAAATTTACACAGTAAAATAGAGAAGACAAATATGCCTCTATAGTAAAGTAATTATGGCAAAAAATTTTGTTTTGCGATTGCATGCCGAAATCTCAACCGATTTTTATCCGATTTGTTCTAAATGATAAAAATTTTCATATGCTGGGTTTTAAATTTTTATTTATTTTGATCTCTACTGTTATTTATGATAAACAATTTTTCACTGCCTTTAAGCAGTATTGTCAGACATGTAACATAAGATAGAAGTTGAATAGTACTTTCATTTAAAACAAATCGAATAAAAATCAGTTGAAATGTTGGCTTGCATCGAGAAAAAATTTTCCCCATAGACATTATGTTAAAGTTCGCACATGCATAAACATGTTCGCAGTATGCATCACTTGTTTCATGTTCAAAGTTCGCACCTATGATGTCCATCCTTCAAACAAAATTATAAAGAAGAATACCATTCAACGTCGCATCTAATAATTGATTCAAAATTAAAAATGAATTATTTTGATATTATGCAAGTGTTTTTGACGTTTGAAACAGGGATTTCATTAAGAACTTTTTCAATAGAAATAATTTTTATGGATCCTTTATTATTTCGATAGCATTTAGAAATTTACTTTTGAGATTTTAATTTTTATTTCAATCATTTTGTCAACACATAGTGTTGACATAGTGGTGACCACTATGTGTTGACATGCCTGAGCTGATAGGAAAGCCCCTATATCACTTACTCATATTACTATAAGATAAATCTGTGTATATAAGCCGGCAAATTCAATAAACGAGTGTTCGTGTGTGTTCGTAGCAGCTAAAGGCTACTACGTGAGTGCGACTTGTGTCATACTATCCTTCGTGCTGTTCCTCTACCCATTAGTCTACCTACGAGCCTTGGTATCCACGCTCCCATCTGCGCGACACTTTATTTTGTTATTTTCAATTGCTCAATTTTACACGTATTTAGTTTAAAATTCATTTTTCTTGCATAAAAACAAAAATTTTGAAATAAGAATGTAAATTCAAGTGATTTCACATTAAAATAAATCGAAAGTTCATTTTTCTTCCCACGAATCGATTTACTCTTCACATTTCTTTTCAAATTCGAAATAAACAAACAAATGAGATAATTTTTGAAATTTTCTTCATTTTTAAAAAATTTACTTTATTAATTCAAAAATTTTGAATAAGAATGTACTACGGTTGACAGAAAAAAGTTTCCCACAGCTAAATGAATACTTCACTGCATATCACAAATGTCACAAAAA